>JADBJO010010539.1:27500-49353 GCA_016801955.1 Conus betulinus | reverse complement strand
CTCCAACTACCAAGGCTTTCTGCTGCTTACTTACTTTTGGAAACAAAGTAATTTTTTAAAGTTTGTGAAAAATTTTCACTTGCTTTCATTAAAAAACCAAAACAAATAGAGTTATGCATAAATTAGCATGACATTTTGTGTTCATGTGCAGAAATGGATAATAAAAGCATGAAGTAAAAATAAATGGATATGACCTTTTCTAATGTTGTCTATTTCAAAATCTCTCCGCCAATGATCAAAATCATAGGCACACACAGATGGATCGTTGTTACTTGCATCTTCCTCCTCAGAATCACTCAAAAGATCCTCGTAATCAACATAAGCTTCAAAGTTCTGCCACTTCACAATCTTTTTTGATGCGCTGAAGTTCACTTTCACTAATATCTTCAGCAGTAAAACCCCTGAGAGTTTTCGTGGTCGCTATCTCCATCTTGTAGCAGCTCTCGCCAGAAGTCTTCGTTTGTGTCCATTGCAAAAAAAATTGCTCAAAAATATTTTTCTTCGGTTTAAACCATACACAAAAAAAACGCCATTTGCAAAGCCAGTCCATCTGGAATCGACTGCACATGCATGTACTGACAGAAAGTGTGATGTAGGCTAGCCTAAGTGGCAAAAAAAAGGTGGAAGGGAGACACTGGAATGGCCGCAGGCATTCAGCAGCTGTGCTCACCCACGGTTCCTGTGTATAGCAGAGATTGTTGGCGGTGCTACCCGCCAACGGCAGTAGGAGAGTTAAACAATTTGGACAGGATGACATTATGGACTCACACATTCCACTAACAATGCTCAAGCCTTTTAAACAGAAAACACATTTACCTTGAGAATAACAGCGTTGGTGTCCAGAGATGTTGAGTTTTCCACCATCACAAACTGAGTGTCAGACACATTGAGCCGTAACTCAAATGGTGCTTTGATCTGTGACAATGTGAATACACAACACAAATTTCAATGTGGAAACTTCCAACCAAATATGAGCAGCAGCACCGGAGTCAATACTAATAAATTTCAAAATCAGAATGTTGCCATTACATCTGACACTTTGCCAAATGCTTTTTTTTTCTCTCATACTTACCTGTCCAAACAAATGCCTTATCCCTACTTGACATGGAACATTACCATGTTATCAGAATCCCTGAAAGCACAAAACCTGGGACAGCAGGGAGCTAACCATGCCTGCTTAATTAGTTCGGCTAAAAGAGTGATTGCCCTTAGTAAGTTCACATCATACTCCAAATATCTTTTCCTCTACAAGAGATCCTGTCCCCTCTGTTCTTCAGAGTTCAGACTTGGCTTTTTTTTTTTACACTCACGGATGCCCTAAAGCAGCCTAGTTCAGACTTTGTTTTTTGGGCGCTCACAGATCCTCTTAAGTAGCCATTTAAGCTTGCATTCACACAGCTGTCAATCTACTGGAGTAAAAAAATTTTTTTTTTTAAAACAGCTATTTAAGGTTGGGTGGGCTGATAATATGGCACTCTGGCTTTTGACTGGCATTGTTAATCCCAAAACTACTTCAGCTGACAAATGCAGGGTTTAAAAAAGAAAATACATTTTCCACAACATAAAATTGCCAACATTCACATAGTCCTTGGGCTTTATTTTGCAATACATTTATCAGCCCTATTTGAAAATGACCCGGGATCTCAAAATCGTGAAACAAAATCTGGAAATTCTGTATTTTTTCATGAAATTTGGGAATTTGGGAAATGACGTCTAAAACACAAGAAATTCCAGAAAAATTCGGAAGGGTTGGCAGCTATGCATTCGCTTCGAACGAGGAAGCTTGTTTCTCTCTTCTTTCACAGCAAAAAAGTGCTTAGGAGGCTGCTTGAGAGGATCCACGAAGGCCAGAAAAATCAAGTCAGAACTGCCCAGAACAAAAGGCGGCATGTTCCCTAACCAAGGAGAAGGAGAAACCCTGAACAACATTGAATATGATTCATGAGGTAAACTCACTAGAGGCAATCACTCTGTTAAGCTAACCAATTATGGAGGCGTGGTTAACTCCCTGCTTTCTTAATTCTGTTGTTAGTTGTTTTGAGGATCCTGATAGCATGGCAATGTTCCATGTCAAGTAGTCAAGTCAGGATTAGGCATTTGTTTGGACAGGTTCAATGTGAGAAAAATGCTTAAACATGCCTCTGATAACTCTTAAAAACACATCTATTTCATATGAATTACACACACAAAAACACAACAAAAAACTGCAGGCTAAAAGTTTTATCTCTCAGTGTCTCCTCTGTGCAGACAGATTCTCAGGAATAAACATGCAAATCAGCCTGCTGACTCTACCTTAAGACCTATGCAGCTCTTTAAGGCACCAGACCTAACACTGTCAATCATAAAGCAAAAGTTACTAGTCAGTTTTTGAGAAAATATTGACTTGTAACATACAAAAGATAGTTGAAACAGTTATCAAGAAAAACTGACTTTCAACGTTCTTGTAACTTACTCCGAAAGGGGACAGACCACTGGAAAAGTCTTGTCAAAATCTATCTGTTTGTCAAGAATGTTGCCTTAGTGAAATTTTAAATTTTATACAGCATGCTAAAAGGTTACCTGTGATCGACCAATCAATCCTGACGAAGACACACTATAAATCTTGATATTAATACTGGATGCACAAAGCTCTGTTGACAGAGTTTAGACCACAAACAATGTATACAAGATGTATTAAGAATCCCTTACCTCCTCTGGCAAAGGTCCTCTCTTGGTGGCAATGCCTCTGGAGGTAGTCAAAGGACTCTGTGAGCAACTGCCAGGTTTGTGTGCAGAGGCTGTCTCTCTCCGCAGAGACTGTGACATGGCTAGGTCCCCTGCAAAAAATCATCATGCAAATTTCTGCCTGTTTTATTTCATTTTTTTTTTTTTTTGAGCTGGAAATGAGCTAAATTGCTTGGTTAATTGGTGAGCTGATTAGTAGGTAAAAGAGTTGGCTTGTGATCAGTTCACTGGTCAATTTTTTGTGTACCACTTTCTCCTACTTTACTGATGGGATTTAAAGAGCCTACAGAGTGTTTCGCATTTTCAGTTATTACTTTTCTTTCTTCAAATGAATAAACTTCAATCAAAGACATAGCAAACCAAGTAGAGATGACCATTCACATAAACTCCATAGGACCATGTTACTACCAATGACGCATGTGACTTTCGCAAACAGCTGTAGCATATCCTTATGATTCAACTGGTAAAAAAGATCAGGTCACCAAGTTCTACTGTCCTATCAGCTGACCTGGCAAAGTGATTGGTGTCATGGATTCCCAGATGAAAGATTGTGGGTTTGATTCCCATCAGAGCCATTTATTTGAGGGATTCTTCAACCCTGACTGGCTCCAACCCACAGCTGACTTTGCTATGGGTTCAGCTGGGAAGACTGGGACCACACAGCTGAGTTTCATCCACTTCATGGATGCATCTTACTGAGGCAAATTTCTTGGCCAACACCTCAGGTGTTTGTATCTCCCAGACCTGGCTGATGCCAGGATACATTATGAAAGTAAGCATGGAGTACAGTCTTATCATGCAGTGTCCTACCAGAACTGAAATCCATGGCATCATCTTCATCATCCTCATCAACCAGCATTAAAAATATGTCTCTAATTCTATGACCCTGCTCTCATGGTGACCTCAGCTTTGATTGCCTCTCCATTTCTATGGCCTTGGTTTGGTTTTATCAGGTCACAGGCATAGGCAAATTCATGAGGACTGTCGCTGGACAAACATGTAGTGGTGGCGCCCTCCAAAGGGACAGGTCACTCATGCCAGCTCCACAACTTAGCAATTACTGTCGTCATTAGGGGGCTTAGTACATGGTATCCTGCTTGCGTTGGATCAGAGAACAGACACCAGTGAGTACCATCTCAATAACTCAGCTGCTGTGCAGTGCCATCTCTGGTGGATTGCCTAATGATGACTTAACATTGACCACTCTCTGTAGACTGCCGATGCCAAGGTTGTGGTAGGACAGGTCAGGCTGTGTCTGTGGTCGAAGGCTGCTGAGAATAAGCGGCATGGGTGTAATGCCCCTGAGGTTACACTGGTGACGGGACAGGAAAAAAAAGAAGTAACTGCCTGTCTTGCTTTCCTTCACATGGGACAGGACAAGTAACTGGAGCAAGGCAAAGACACAGCACTTTAACAGTATGTCTAATCACTCTCCTTTCATGATGCACACACCTAACTGCTTCCTACATGATTCAGCAGTAATATCATCAGATCTCCATGACCCCCAGGCCCCCTGCACTCACTTTCCAGGAAAGGGTTGGGTGGTTCAGTCATGAGGAACTCCTGCACCGACAGCAGCCAGTCGAAGATGCACATGACCCGCATGTTGTTCAGCAGCACCGTGAAACTGGTGCAGTCCGGAGAGGAGCGGAAATGCATCTCCATCTGCAGACCCTGGTGGCTGGAGCCTGACCCTGTCTGAGGCTGGAGGATGCTGGTGAAGACGTTGGGGCGCGCATTCACTGGCTCCTCTGCAACGACAGCGCTCACTGTTAAACTGACACCTTCATATTTCCTCATTTAAGGTAAGCACTTAGGCATCCATGACAAACTACAGTTAATTCTCTCAATAAAGACACTCCCACATTCGGCAACATTTTTTTTTTTTTTTTTGCCTTTGTCGACATTTGAAAAAACAAACAAAACAAAAAAAAAACTTGCCTCAATTCAATATGATCAAGATACCGGGGGGAAAAAAAACTCAGTTGCAGATATCAGTAAAGTATATGCAAGAATGTCTGCATGAGTTTCGTCTCCCAACAGACTCCATTTTCTTTATACCTTTTCACTTTCTTTCTTCCTTTTTTTTTTTTCCTTTTCGTTTTTCTGTAAGAACTAGAAATGGTTACATTTAAGGTCCACTATAAGTAAGTAACATAATAATCCCAAGTTTCAATCACAAAGTAGCAGATTTCATATGTAATTATAATGTTCTGAAGGATATCCATACTCAAAGACAGCATGCATGTTGCATCATCAAACATCGCATATAAATATGCCTGAACCTCACGAAGACATCTTACTGCTGACCCAACTACTCTACATGTTTTCCTGTTGTCATGATAATGATTAAAAGTTTTAGAGGACCATGTACTCTTGACTGCAACCTGGTCTTTCTTTTGAAGTTCTGTGGGATCTTCAAATTTATCATATTTATCATTTGATTAAATTCTGCATCTTAAACTTTTATTGCAGACCTAACTGCTCAGCAATCATTTCTGTTGTCATGGTTAAAACGTTTAAAAGATATTCCACAGCTGGCTCCAGACTAGTTGGATTCCCCAAAGCACATCTCTGCAAGTCACCACATACCATGTTCAAACTTGTCAAAGGTGACAACAACTAATAGCCAGCTCTCAAACCCATTCTGGGAAGAAGGAACTTTCAAGAATGACTTTTTTTCCCCAAGATGATGCTAAAGTATATCAACTGTGAACATGCATACGGACACGACCTACAAGCCTACAATAGAATACCCAAAAGAACATCTCATTTATATACAGTTTAAACATATCAATGAAATTCACAAATAATGTTCCAAACTGTGTTGACATTTTCTTTCAGCTGTGATATCAAAGCTTTAATAAACACAAATGAAACTTTCCAGTACTATTCCTCCCCTCCAGCACTGAGATTTATGTGTCTGCCCCAGCCTTCTGGTTAGGTGGACAATCAGCCTCTCTGTCTGCAGACATCGGTTTACAATCATTTCTCAATGTCAAAAGTGACCTGCGTGTCCTCAACTGATACTCCATCTTAATGTCATTAATTTTTCTTTACATTCCACTCTCCCCCTGTCCCCAGATTCATGCTGAAGATATATACTACTAATTGTATGACTTGCTTTCTGAATGAATGGATCCCTTACCAGTACCCATTTGTATAAACATACAAAATGCATGAACTCTCAGAAGCACACAAAACATCAAACGGGGGACAATTTATTATCCTCAACTTTAGAGTGCTTAATAACATGTACGAAACCCAAGAAAAGGAAGGGATCCTGGTTCTTGGCTAAATGTTCCAGAAAATTCTTCAATAGAAACTAGACCATTTTTGTAGAATGGAACAACTTGAAGAGTTCCGGCCAAGACTATGGCTCTCACTCCTCCTGTGATTGACAGCTAGAACCAGGCATACTTTGGGGTCATATATGATTAACAAATCAAAGGAAATACATCCCAGGTTTACCTTTAAAGCGAGTGTCAGAGACAACAATCTCATGAGAAACCAGGTCAATATCCTTGGACTGATCTGAATAGCTCTCAAAGGAAAGCCGCGATCGGATGAAATCCAGTCGGGCCAAAGACTGCATCAGCTGTCCAGGCTGGGCATGAGATGTCAGGAGTTTCCACTGTCACGTTGTGCAGCTGCATCACCAAGCTAATGGACTTCCACACATCTCCACTCAGTACAGTCTGCAACACCATCATTGGCAGAAATCACAGTTTGATCTCAGTACAGTCTGCAACACTATCATTGTCAGAAATCACAGTTTGATAAACAAGGTTGATCTATCATACTAGGCCTAATTCTTGTAGTCCAGCAGAAAATGGTCATTTCTGGACTAGCACAACTATAAAACGAACAAGCAACGTTATAAAAACCTGAAACTTTCTGCACTCATATGTACACATAAAAAATGTAATTAAACAACAATTGGATCTGCAACAGAAAACCAATCATATCTTTTCATCTGCCAACCACATCACATGGTATAACTGACTGTGAAAAATAAATCCATCTTGTTTGGTCACTAATCATAATACAATGAGTGGAGGTCTTGGTGTTCATCTCTAGGAAGAGTGTGCAAAACCCATTCTGAGATCAAAACACAAAGTGATTCTCCACTAAGAAATCTGTCATAAAGAAAAGTGTTTCTGGTAAAATCTTTCATGTTGCAGAACAAATGACAAGTATACAAAAGCTCTATATCAAGGCCAGTGGCAACAGAGTGTTCATTTAAAACCGATTCCTAGAATGATGGATCTAACATTTTTTGAAAGAAACAATGTCAGTCTCAAAAGTCTACAACACCTCTTCAATTTTTCACAACTGATTTTATCTACTTATTATTTCATCAGTGTTTTATTAAACATTTACTTACAATGGGGGAAAAAAAATGACACCCAAGCTATCTGTGCCACTGTCTGAGAATCTTCAGAGCAGCATTTTTGTCTTTTAATTTCACACTAGTTATGTTTAATATACCTAACAAAAATAACAATGACTTTTCAATTTAAGTCTGTTTAGTCTATATGCGCAGACTGTCACTCACAGAAGGAGCAGACACACTTCAGTGATCAATTTACAGAAGAAAATTCAACACAACATAACTTTCACAGTAGAATTTGGAAGCAAGAATTGGTTATTCAGTGACAGAACTTGATCATGTGTGCGAACTTAGATCTTAAAGTAGTGAATTTAGCAAGAAAACAATGTGCTGTACGCATGGTTTAAACTGGCCTGGACAAAAAAGAAGTAAGCCAGTACAACACCTGTATTCTTGGATCCTGCAGATGGGACATGAGGGGAGTCTGAAATTCCTCCACTTTCTCGCCCAAGTTGTGCTCCAGCAGCCCTCTGACCAGCTGGTACTGGTCATTGTCCAGGTGGCAGTAGACGGACGACAGTTGACCTGTTGCACACCAGTCAGGGGCACTGTGGCTCACATCCCCTCCAGATGTGCTCCACATGCAAGTCCAGCTGGATTTTCTCTTGCAGCAGGCGCCCCGGCTGTTTTCACACACATACAGGAAAAATGGTGATAATGTATGTGTAGGCAGGTGCACTACGCACAAAATATGATTACTGACTCTCACTCTCAGTCACACACAAACATACACATACTCCCTCACACAGTTACTCATACATGTAGCAATCCAGGCAAAGAAACCACTTTATGTATGCCAAAAGATACTGTGCTTCAACTAACCACTGTATCAAATGTCACGGTAAGTCTGTAGAACATGAAACTGAAAACAGTTATTACAGTGATGATCTTACATAAAAAACATGGAATATCTGGCACCAATAATCAAGGTTGCCCCATTAGTGGAAAGTACACTGTAAAAGATTGTGGACTAAAAATCACAAGGCATAACCTTATGTAAAAGGCCTAGCCTAGAGGCAAAAAAAATCTGTAATACTTTAGATTCATCTCAGGTCATGAAGTATTCATGCCTTTTTCTAGACAACTAGGGGATCATTACACCTTCAGCAGGAATTTTCAGGTGTATAGACTGAACTGAACATTGTTATAAGAATGATGGAGTAGGGCTGGGGGCTTCAATCATACAACATCCTATTCTTCTCACCATTCCATCCAGCAACAGCACTGTGGTAAAAATTTTGTTTGTCTCACCATTATGATTGTGACACTTTCACTACCACATAAGGTGGAAGCTCTCAAAGGAAGCATATTCTCATGGTCCTAGGCAAATCGGTTTCACAATGCAAGAGTTTGTATTCATTAATGACTTGGTGACCGATAGTTTCCTGGCTTCTGTCAACAAATTATTCAAGCCTTATGACTCTGATGGGGAGATGATGAAATCTTGTTAAAAATACATTCACCCACAGACAATTACCAGTACCTGATGAGACCTCTGCAAATTAACTCAGTGTTTCCTTATCCTTTTCCGAATAGTTCTTAATACTTTTGCCGCTTCAAAGGGTACTATACCCCATTGCTAAAACACTGCTCTAGAACAAGGTTGTTCTATTCAGCGAAAGGACCTGTCTTTGAACAGACATCACATGTCACATTCCATACCCAAATAGATCTATGTAGAAACTTAAGATGGCTGGTGTACCTAAGCAGATAGCTCAAAACTTTTCAAATGATGCCGGTATTTTGAACTATCAGACCTTTGTGATGAGTCACCATCAAAGTTTAAAGGTTATTGCTCTACAGTGAGAAAAGCCTTCAAGTGGAAAGGCACTCAAAAAGATTTTGACTGGCTGTTGGAACTTCTAACAGCCTATCAGCATTGACCGTATTATAAATAAACAGTGCTGCAAATCATTTCAAAATGTCTTCCAAGATGAAAGCAAACTTAAACTTAACTGGCCTTTTCAATAATTAAAGTGAGTCAGAGTGAATGTTGAGTAATATTTCAAGTTGAACTGGGCCCATCATTAACACCAAACTGACCTCCAAGTTTCATGAGATATGGGTCTCTTGACCCCTGATTTTGTCAAAACAGTCTAAAGCTCTGCATGTGCCATTAAATCCAGCATACTGTTAAACACTTCCACAAGCATCAAGTTGCATATTTTCCCATCTGCATCACAAGGTAAAAGTTCTACTGTGTGCAAGCAATATGCACTGAAATATTTACTGCTTGATAAAGACCTTGTGAAGAGATGTATACAAAAAAAAGCCACAATGCAGTTACCTGAGCGCTCCAAAGAGACATATATCATCCCTTTTATGACATCTGTGTGTTTTATTTTTTGTGAATGAACAGTTATTTTTAGATAATAAAGGTCAAACCACTGAATGACGATTAGTGTTTCTGAGAAGCAAGGACAAAACAAACAGATGAACAAAGACACACACAGCTGAAACACTCCCGATAGGGACCAGCCCTCCACTCTCTGCCTACCTCTATTTGCACGATGTATGAAGTGAACTCCATGTCTGACACCTGGTCGCAGTCTTGGTAGTCTCTTTTAGCCACACGCTTTGCTGTAAGCAGGTCCATGTCTGACAGTCGTATCTCCATCACGTCCAAGAGACAGCAGTATGAAGAAGCATCATCATCTCCTTCCTTCTGCTCACTACTGCTGCTGGCAGCTGCACTTTGGTTTGTACCACCATGGCCGCTGGGGGAATGGCGAGGGTGACTAGAAAGCTGTGGGGGCACTCCAAGTACACTTCTGGGGGCATTGGGATCAACACTGGACCCTCTCTCTGAAGAAAACACCATGTCAGATTCAGAAGCCAGAAGGGAGCTGGCAACCTCCAACCCATCGTAGCGGGCATCTTCTTCCAAACTGCCATAGACACTGGCCGTCATAGGGTCTCCACTGTTGGGGGGGTGGCAGCGTTCAAAGACACTCTCCGTCATGTCGTGAATGTTCTTTGTCCCTGTGCATGATCTCCTTGTCTCAGACTGTTTCCTGTCTTTGCGAGCTGCAGCTGACTGGGCATGATCATACCTCAGGGTGCCTTTCTCCCCGTCCACAATGAACTGGTTGGTCAGACGAAGTTGACCCAAATCAGCCACCAGAACATGATCTGTGTGAGAACTTTCTGGAATCAGCAGGATGGGAGAATCTGCTTCAATGTCCAGCTTGATTCTGGCTCCTCTCGTTGCTTTGTCATTGATCTATATGACAGAAATTTCAATGTCATTAGGGCTTTGAATTTATCATATTCTAGAACAAAAAAATTCTGCATGCCTGGCTATCATTCTAAATATGAATTCTAACACCTGTTTTCTCTCATGCAAATATAGTTTGCACAAATACATCAAACTCTCAAACTAATATGTACATAAACAAACAGCAGGAAATACCTGTAACAGACCCTTTGAGTATCAATTCATCTTGTTTTGACCACCACAAGCACACTGCTTTATCCTCAATGTACCCTCCCCCCATCTTCCCCCACTCAGTCAGTTTGGTCAATTTCCATAGGATGGCAGACACCGAGAAAGATCATTTTTAAAATGGAAGCAACAAATAAATAAATACTTCTACTTTGCTTTATGCATTATTTCCCCCTTTTAAAAAAAAAAAAAGCCATTCCGCCAAAATTTTCTGAATTTGTCATTTCATTTCCCATTAAAAAAAATTTATTTTTAAATTAAAAAAAAGCAAAACATTCGGCCAGAATTTTCTGACTTAGTGATTGCTTTGAGTTCAACTGACAACTACCTTCCATACCAGCACTAACGGTCATTTGACTGCATTGTAAATCAGTTAGATGCAGGCTTGGCTCAACACAAAGGAACTGTGAATCAGACATTAGTGTCTGTATTTACTGAAAGGTCCATACTGTTAGCTTTAAACGACTTCCATCTTATCACACACTAAGAATGACAGAAACATTAGTCTAAATGTGTGATGCCATAAGTTTACAGTTATGAAAATTAAAATAAAAAAAAACCTGAAAAGTGGTGATAGAAAAAAAAGAAAATGTTTGGATGAAACAGTCTATACATGCATGAAAATCAGAATATTTTCTGTGGACATGTACGTCACCTGTACAGTGACCATATTCTTGAAAAGTCTTGGTTGATGCAATGAATACACTTAAATATGTGTGGACAATTATTGTATAACTCATGAAAGATGACTCATGTGATTACTTGTAACGAGATGATCACCACACCAGCTGACTTACAACATCACTCATAACACACAGAGTAGTCAAAATTCTTCTGCAAGCCCTTTTTTTCAGTTTGGACCATGCATCCCTACTTATCTCCCTTGTGCAAACTTCCTTCAGAACATCACATGTGCCTGCTAAGTCACTGTATTTGAATTTTTTAATCATTCTTTCTATTTTAAACACTTGTTTACCTGAGTTTCAAATGGAGTGACTCCAGGCAGAAAATGAAGCAAAATCTAGAAAGAGAGGGGCTTAGTTACCGCCAAGGACACAGACAAACAGAGTACAGGACTAGACACAATAATGCATTTTGACCTCTTGGGTCTTCTTCAGGCGAAAACAAATAACATGTAGGCAATCCTGAGACAAACAGAAGATAAGTGGTTTCTTGTTCTTTGTTTTCACTGTCCTAAATGTTATTTGTTTTCGCCTGAAGAAGACCCCAAGAGGTCGAAATGCATTGTGTCTAGTCCTGTACTCTGTGTCCTTGGTTGTAACTAACCCTTCTCTTTCTAAATTTTACTTATTTTCCGGTCTTTTCTTCAAGGAACAGGATTGAGTTTGTTCTGACAACCAAGTCAGAAACTGCATTTTTTTCTTCCCCTTCTCCCCATTTTAACTTCTGCATAGTGCTGCTTACAAACAGGCTTATACAGAGAAATCGATAGCATCTCAGGACACGGGAGAGGGGACCTGTCTTATGCTGCACTGAACAATAACAATGATTAACAATGATGAACCTTTTCCTGTTTGAAGAATAAAACTACTTCTTCTGTTCAAAGCACTCCCACCTGTTTTTCCTTTCTCTCCCTATCTCAAGCAATCTCCTCTTTCTTTGCAATATTTCAAATCGAGTTTCCAGCATTTAATCTTAACAAGTTCTTTTAAATTATGTTCCATCTAACTGTGCAAAAGTGAGCACATTATCTGTCATGAAACACAAGTCCATTTGGATGAAAGATTTTAAGATTTTAGGCGTAGACTTTTTTCTTTTGCGTATGCAGGCCAATACTCTACGGACACTCCCTGTTTAGACAGGCAAAGATTAATCCCATCTACCCGACAGAGGGAGTGGAGGTTTGTGTGCATGACCGTTTTCTTTTTTTATCCCACCATTAACCCTCTTATACTCGCAACGGGACAATCCGGGACTAACGTCGGGCGCCTGTTCTTCCCGTACCGGGAGTTACCGGGACCTCTCCGCGGGAATTTTTCCATCACGCAGTGATCACGTGTTTAGACACACACAGTCGCAGACAGTAACTAGGAAGACTCAGGCATGGCCCAATCATGTGTTGGCACTATTTTTGGGTGATGGTACCGTGTGTGTTCATTGAGAATAGGCACAGAACGCAGCGAGTAACTTTGTGAATGGAAACTGACCGACTTTCACAATGGCGGCTTTCTCGTCTGCTACAAACGATGAAGAGATGATCGACTACTCGCAAGAGGAGTTAGATCAAATTATTGTAGAAGTAGAGACGTTTGAAAGAAAGATGGAGAATAAAGGTGATATAGAAGTAGGTAGTGCTGTTGAAGAAGACAGTGAAGTGCAAAGCGACCGGGAATACACTGTTCCACGCAGCGCTTCAGACAAAATGGCGGCCCGCGACACATGGCACGGCAGGGTGCATCAGTTTCAGGAACCCACTGGGCCGCCGGCTCAATCGTTACCTGACACTGCTACACCACTTGATTTTTTCGTTTTGTTTGTTCCTCTGTGTTTTTTAAGACTGCTGCCGATGATACAAACAGGTATGCAAGACAAAAACAAGCTGCAAAGGGCACACCTGACCCTCTTTTGTAGTACTGCGTGTAACATGTGACAAGTTTTGTATGACATTGGTGGGACAACCAGTGAGACCTGTACTGCCAGGCAGCAGATAGATCGCATCAGATAGGCCTCGGATTTCATTTTACACTAACAACTTGCATCAGCATGGTGATTGCGCATGCTTGCATGCTGTAAACTTTATTGTCATCATAAAACGTCACGTGTCTGGTGACAATTTGGTGACAGTGACACGACCTGTATTTCTAGGACAGACGAAATATAGTTCAAAGTGAAGTGCATGCTCTTATGAAACTGTCTGCCAATTTTCTTTCTCCTACAGGTTCACATACATTCCCTATAAGTTAATAATCACACATACCCATTTTTAGGCTGAAACCAGTAGAAAAAATCCGAAATCTAGGGGAAGTTTGCAGTCAGAGAAAAACCGAGTACAAGAGGGGTAAAGCAACCATACTCTAACTTCGGGGTAGGAGTATGCTATGTGTAACTTGTCATCCATAACAATAGCCAAACTGGCCTTCCCTTCCGAAAGTTGGTGATGGGATTTTACGTGCGTGCAAGATGTTATGTGTGCGTTCACACACAGAACCTCAGTTTATAGTCTCATTCGAAGGACTGTATGGGAAATGGAGTCAGAACCAATTTTAACTGCAAGGGAAAAATCCTCCTGTACTGAAACGGCTTGGCGGAGATTCGAACCCGCAACCCAAGGATCACCAAGATTACGAGTCCGGCTCTACCCACTGAACTATTCCGGCCCCCAGGCTTAGACTTCAAATGTAACTTCAAAGGAGTTAACATAACATGACAATCTTTCTTCTTGCACAGTTAAATTTTAGCACTTTTAAGAAAACTCCACACAAAGAATTCTTTAAACTGATTTATGATTTTCTTTTCATACAAACTCTGAGAGACTAACAGAGAAATCAAGAGTGTGTGTGTGTGTGTGTGTGTGTGTGCGTGTACGTGTGAGTGTGTGTGTGTGTGTGCGTGTGTGTGTGTGTGTGTGTGTGTGTGTGTGTGTATGCATGCGTACACATGCATGCACACAAATATGTGATAAACGTGCATTTGTTTGTAGTAGATGTTTGTGCATGTGTGTGTGTGTGTGTGTGTGTGTGTGTGTGTTTTACTGCTAGTGCACTCACACATGTGCAGGTAAGCAACCCAGTATATTTCAATAATGCATTTGTGCACATGTACAGCAGGACAGCATGCACACATTCTAACAAAATAAAAGTAACAACACCAGACCTGTACCTTCTGTCCTGCAGAGGCAGCCCTCATTCGCCCCAGCACATCCTGCAGCTGCAGGAAATGCTGACAGAAGGCTACAAGCTCAGACTGGAAACGGTTTGTGTGAACATAGCGGATGGAAGACATCTTCAGGGTCAGAGAAATGTCAAACTCACGACTCATGGCAAAGTCAGGGAGGCCGTATCTGTAACACAATGGGTTTCAGACACACTGTTATAAGGCACTGTTGGTGATGGGGGGAGGGAGGGGGTGAGGAAGAGGAAGAGGAAACAGGAAAGGAGAAAAGGGGGCAGGGGAAGGGGAAGAGGAGGGGGGGGACAGGAGGTAAGTGGGGACTGGGAGTATGGGGGATGATGAGAACGGAGGGTAGGAGAGTCATACTTTTTTTATCGTTTGTTTTTTTTTTTCAAACTATTTTAAAGAGTTTACTGTACCTCTTATGTTAAATGTACATTTCAAAACAAAGTTTCTTTTCCATTTTTCTTCTTCAAACTGGAAGCTCAAGCATGCACTTTGGAGTCAGGTTTCTCCTATGTATGGAGCACAGTTTCTCAATCCTGGGAACAGGGAAAAAAAATGGAAAGTCTAAAGAGACTTTCTAAAACAAAGAGGTTAAAAGGTCACAAAGGCAGAAATATTATTTTTAAAAACACTGGTCAATTTTAACCAAAGATAAAGAAAAAAAAATAGAATAAAGGGACTGACAGAATAATAGTAAATCACTAGCACAGAATCTCCAGAAAAAGGCACAACAGTTCATATTTACAGAAGTAAAAGAGCTCCTGTAATCCCCACTGGGGCTTCACCCCCCTCAGAGCATGGCAATATTTACTAATTATGCTGAAAAAAAATGGTAAGCCAGAATACCTACTGAATACATAACAGTTTCAAACCAGCTTCTTCAAATGAAAAAAGCACTTGTATCTCAGACAACAGCAAAACGGGAGAATGCCTGCTACAGGTGTTTACCATTTCACTGATAAAAGCGTTCGAACCGTTTTCAGATTCTGCCACATATTAACAGAAACAATTCAAGCTACATCCTCAGTTCAGGTTTGTGGCTTTCAAGCAAAGCGAGACATTCCTCATCGATCCAAGGCGGTCCTCCACCATGCTGAATCTGTCTCCCTTGATGGTCAACTATTACAGAGAGAGAAGTCCTAAGACAGAACCTTATTCATAACCTCCATATTCTAAAAGCATAGCCGAAATGCAAAGACCATTTGCAGACACTTTACTTCTTATGAAAACTATCTAGCAAGTTGAAAGGATCAAACCTGAGACCTAAATTTGCCTTAAAGATAGTTACAATCTCTGCATCCTCCAAAGCATTTCAAGATTAAACTTTTTGAAGAGGACTGTTTTGCTCTCAGGTTCTTAGTCTGAGCCTGACAGCCATCAGAACTACGTCATGATCACCAGGAAAAGTTTTGCTTTTTACTTTGTCAATAGTATACTTCACCATTTGGAGGGGGAGAATGATGAGGTCAGTTTGGTAATATGCCTCGCAGCTGGGAATGTGCCATCTCATTCTTTATGACATCTTCTTCACTGTTGGCTTGAGGTCACCAGCAAACTAAAAGCCACACTCCCTTTTCGTAAGTCTTTCCAGTCCCAACACACCCCCCACCATCACTATCCTGGCCTACAGGTCATAGGCATCTGGCCTTATTCTGGTATTCCTGTCTCCCAAGACAACAAAGAAGTCTCCCTTGAAGTTCTCCTGGAGCACTTTCTACTTAAATACAGAATTCTTCAACTACTTCATTGGATAGTCTTATGTAAGGATGTAAACCTGGATGACAGTGATGTTCTGTAACCATGCAAAACAAGGCATTACAATATTCTGCAGGATACTGGCAAGTAGCTGATGATCAAATTAACTGCTGTTTTGTTACCAATGAAGCATACATAGCGCTTTACCATGAAAGATAGTTTTACAATATACTTATCTGTTCAACACTTGGACGCCCTCCCACTTCTCCAAGAAAAGGCGCCAAAACTGAACAGTATTTGGGTAGGATTCAGGAAGTCAACTAAGGACGATCACTCTTCAGCCTAACTGGTTATGCATGTATGATTACCTCCCTGTTCTCCCAAATTTCTTTTTCTTTTTTATTCTGATAATATGGCAATGTTCCTTGCCAAGTATGGGCAAGGCTTTTGTTTGGACAGATAAGTATACAGTGAAACAACTTTTAGTAGTAAAATTCCTTTCTCATGACTTTCATTTGGACAAGTATTTATACTGATAAACTACGTTTCATAGAACTCCTTTCTGTATGTATGTGGGAACATGCATATGCATACAAACATATAAACACAACTTGCATACTTTAAATACACACACACACACACACACACACACACACACACACACACACAGACACATATATACACAGAGGCAATCAGTTCCAAGGCATTAGTGATACCAAAGGAGTGATCCAGGCCACACATACCCAATTCACAAAGACTGATGAATTACGGTAAACTACTGTCAAACCACACACACACACACACACACACACACACACACACACACACACACACAAATAAACTCGCACACGCACACACACACACACACACACACACATACACAGCAGAAAATACCACCTATGGAAAATAAAACTGTCCCAACTCACTTGAAGAACTTGAACTGCATGACTTGTTTTCCCACAGACACAAATCTCTGTGAGTACTTTTGGCCATAGGGTGACTGGTCCAGCAGAGAAAGGCCGCCCAGCTGGCCTGACAGGGCCATGTTGCCATCACGCAGTGAAATCTGAGTGTCCAGGTTGCTGGCTGTGGCTCGGGCCAGCTCATACTCCGATTTGTTCAGGGTCAGCGTGAAGCTTTGCACCCGGATTTTTATTTCCGAGTTGACAATTTCGTTCGAGTTTCCTGTAAATACAAACCCAATCATTGTCACTGATCACTTCTTGGACAGACAAGGCAGTGGACGTTGACAAGCATTGCAAAAGTTTTTTGGTTTTTTTTTTATCTATTTGTAAAATAAAAGTATTCATATAAAAGAAATTATTATAAAGGGGTTCATGGACAGAGTCCAGAAAATCAGGCAAACTTTTCCCCTAAGGCCCAACCACAGCAACATTTCTCATACAAACCTGCACCCTAAAAGCTCTCATCTGCTATAAGTCTCCCCATGCTTTGAAAGTTCTAAGTGAAATGAGAGCAGTCAATAATACACAGCAGCAGGTTTTCATGGTTTTCTAATGAATACACAACTTGAAAATAATCCAATAAGAAAACAATGTCTGATTTATTTGCCAACTATGGCTAGTAAGAGTAGAGAGCCAAAGGTGGCCACAGATACAACCTTTCTAGAAATCATCATTAGTTAAAGTGGTTTGTGAGCATGTTCGCTCTACACTTTAACGCACAGTCCAATAATTTTACTCTATTTCACAAGATTCTGTTATCTTCCTCTCTCTCTCTCTCTCAGCGAGATCACAATGTTTGGATAGCGGCGAAAAGGCATCTTGAGCTGTATCAACTTGTGCAAGTTTGAGGAGATAAAGCGAGTCAATAATATATTTATCTATATCTATTTATCTATCTATGTCACGGGCGGACCAGTGTTTGAACTTATATGTTTTAATGGGCTGTTCGTCACAGAGGTTGACAGCAGCTTGCACATAGTATGTGGCACATAGGTGTAGTGTGAGAGGGAAGAGTTAGACCTGGATGAAGGGTGTGTGTGTGTGTGTGTGTGTGCTGTCATTTTAATAACTGTGCAGGGAAGTGTCTTGCACGTGTTCTGTGCGTAAAGTGTGTTGTTAATGCTTAGCGTGGGTTGAATGTGAGTATGTGTTTTATGTAGGGTGGAGGGAGAACCTTCTTCGCTATGCCAGTGTTCGGCGCTCTCATTCTTTTTTTTGCTTTTGCTTTTCCGGTAAGAGGCCACGTCCTCCGTTGGTAGCCATATTTGTTTTTTTCCACTTCGTCGTGGAGAGTTGCGGAACCGGGCCGGAACCCTTCGCTGGGCGGAAGGCAGTCCGCTGAACTTGGGAAGGATCTCAATCCTTGGGCTACCAAACAACATTCTTCCGAGTCGTCCCAGACTCTCACTTCCTTCGTTGGGGTGGCGCATCTACTGGTGGGGCTTTGGGCTCTTCGCTGAGTGAAGCTTGCCAGTAGCTCTCTCTTTTGTCTTCACCCGCCGTTCTGGTAAATATATATGTATAAATATGGTGGTGTATTCTCGTTGGGTTGAGAGCTTGTACGCCAAAATGGGATTGGTATTTATTCGGTCAATACGTATTTAAGTGGCATTGAGGTCATTTATTTTAAGTTGGATGTTTAGTAATGGCTCTGTTTGGGGAGCTACTTGTAGACTTGACATATATCTAGTTTCTGTCTTGAAGTCGGTCATATTTGGATAAATGTTGGAGTCGGGATATTCCGGAAAGCGATACTTCAAGGATTGAAGCAAATTGTTTATTTTATTTTATTTTATTTTATTTTTTTTTTTTAAACATCAAGTCGGGTCCGGAACGGAACGAGTTGCCGCCGACTAACATTCAGTCGACTAGCGGAGATTTCCGATGTGGCGCTCCCGCCATAGGTCCCGCTCCCTGTCTTGTTTGTTTGTCTCTGTCATTTTTTTTTTTTTATTAGTTTTTTTTTTTTGCAAGTATGTTGTAAATAATATGGAAGAAATGATGAGTTTTATGAATTTCATCTGGCATTAATTCAAAATGTAATGTGAACTTCCAAGAGTTTATTGTATTGTAATTTGTAATGTGAATGAGACGAAATTTAGAATTGTGGTAAAGGAAAACACAATGAAATGAGGAAAACAACAAGATTTGAAGAATAGATGAAACCAAAAGAAAACAAATTGTAAAAGTTTTTTTTTTTCCTTTGAATTCTTTAAATTGTACGCACACGGTCCACACATGCCCTGCATTCACACACATAATCCACAAATATCATGATTATGCGGTGAGGGACTGACATCCGCCGTAGGGCGTTTTTCGTTTTCGTTTCTTGGGAGACAGGTCACAGTTTCTGACGTTGGGCGACCTGGAGGATGGTCCCAGAGTGGGGGATACCGGAGCCGAGCCAGAGGAGTGCTGGAGGAGTCCGGCGCAAGGAGGAATCTTCTAGACGCCAGTGAAGAGAACAGCCAGTCTTGCTCCAGAGATCCAGTCAGCGGGACAGTCGTCAACAACTCAGTTATGTGGCAAGTGTGTGTGGTGTATGGGCTGTGGATTTGTGTGCGTGCGCTAGTGTGATCTAATGTATATTGTTATGCCCTGTTTGTTGTATTAGTTTGTTTCTCCCCCTTCCTCTTCTATTTGTTGGGTAGCTTTAGTTGGTGATAGGTTGGGTGGCAGTGGGATCCGGGTGGGTGTGTTTTTTTTTAGGGCTCCCCCTCTATCGGGTTATTTTGTCCCTTAGCGATAGTTAGCTCCTGATAGGATCTGCACTCTTCTTTGTTTTTTTTTTTTTTGTAAGTTATTCTTTTTCCTGTCTTTCCTCCTCTCTCTTTGATAGGTGCCCCATTCCATAAATGGAATGTATGTGTGAGTGATTGGGATGCTTGATATGTTTTGGGTAAATTTGTATATCTAAAATTTAATATATTGTTTGTTCCGTACTTCCTGGAGTGGTCTGGAGATAGTGAGTGGCTTTAGTGTTGTCTCTCTGTGCTCTTTGTCTGTCCCTGCCTCATTCCCTGTCGTTAGGTACCCCTCCCCTCCCCTGCCTCCCCCCCCTCTGCTCGCTCCTCTCTCTCTCTCTCTCTCTCTCTCTCTGTCACTTCCTTCTCTCTCTCTCTCTCACTTTCCCTTTCTCTCTATCTCTCTCTCTCTCTCGTCCACCCTCCTCTCTCTTTCTGTCCCTTCCTCTGTGTGTATGTGTCCCTTTCCCCCTCTCTCTCTCTGTTCCCCCCTCTCTCTGTCCTTTGCCCCTCTCTCTCTCTCTCTCTCTCTCTCTCTCTCTCTCTCTCTCTCGCGCCTTGAGCACTGAGCATAACAACAAACAAAAAAAAACACAAAAAATTGATATACATTCGGATATTAAGGCTCTAACAGGAGACAATATATGGAAAATGTATAATATAGAAAAATGAGAACGCAATGTGCGCCAACGGTCGTTGAATGCAACAGACACGCTTTACGTACGGAATACTCCATGAAGCCTCAAACGTTTTGGAATGACAAGACAGTATCATGCATCGTTTGATACAGAAGCTAAAAGTACAGGACAAACAGTGAGACAGTTCTTCAGAACATAGAAGGCTGGACTGCTTTGAACTGCGTTATGTATTGTATACCAGACAACAGCTTTTGTTGGGTGATAATTCTAGCTAGCACCATTATGGGGTGTGCTCTTCTACAAAGGCTGTTAGAGGAGATCCTCTTTTTCAAATCATTAAAAAAATGTTGTGTGGTAGTGCATGTACAGATTAATCAGTTTATGAGTTATGATCATGACAGATGTTAGACGCAGAATTTCCATGTATAGAGACTGAAGATGTTACATACCATTCTGTGTGTTTGAAGTCATTGAGACGACAGGATATGATAATCCGGTACATTTCCCTTCGATTGGTGGATAGTGATCCTTATTTTTTGTTGGACAGTATGGGAGGGGTTGAATTATTGCTGGGAATGTGTGATTTTGCACTTGCCAGAAGAGCTCTCTCTCTCTCTCTCTCCTCTCTCTCTCTCTCTCTCTCTCTCTCTCTCTCTCTCTCTCTCTCTCTCTCTTGCCCTCAAGTGAGGTACTTCTATAATTTTATGAAAGTAGTCACTTTGTGTTTATTCAGTTGGAAACCACTTTGTGCATAAATGTACGTAGTGATATTGCAGCATGTAAGTGTGTCCGTTACTACCAGCTGATATTTTTGGCTCACTGTCGATTTATTTAAGAAGATCGGGGTTGAAGGATGCGCCCAGCATCGTAATGGAGGTTATCAGTTCAGTTACGCGAGTAAGACAGAAAAAAAGTTTGAACGATTTACGGCTTTCATGCTTTTGGCAAAATCCGTTTGAACTGATTTCTCAGACAACTGACTTAAACGAAAATATCGCGCTACTTGAAAGACCGATACATCCAACAATGGACGGGTGACATTAACGCAAAAAAAGTATATAATTATCGATTATTCAAAAATGTCGTCCATCCTGAAAAACTACTTGTTTGTGTTACAGCAACGGTCACTATCAACAGTTTTGCATTCCACAACATGTAATTATAGATTACAAATCCAAAGACGCCCGATTGTGTAATATACCAAGAGAAGAACACTTGTGCCGGTGGTGTAATTTGTCAGAACTTGGAGTTGAATTTTACTACTTTTTTTTTGTAAATGTAACTACTTCACCAACTAAAAATATCCTGATTCCTTATTTCTATGGAATACACCCTGATGTGATTAAGTTCCGCCAACTGTTTCATGTGTCATAATGAACACTATATCAGAC
>JADBJO010010539.1:12500-15000 GCA_016801955.1 Conus betulinus | reverse complement strand
CCTGTATTATGCAGGCACTATTCTTGGCTGTGACGCGTTTGTTTCGCAAACAAAACTGACGTCTTTTGACGGCCACCGCCGTAACCAACCACCACCATCATCACCACCAAGAACTCTCACTGCCACCATCATCATCATCACAACTAACGATTTCCAGGACTACCATGGCCATCATCATTACGATGTCTGTCAGCCACATTCCAGTTATCATCACCACCATTGGCTTTATCCTTAGCATAATCATCGTCATCATCGTCAAATGCTCCAAATGTTTAGCATAGCAGTTGCTTCACGGTGGCGTGTTTTCGCCGGTGGGCCCTGCAGTCATAATGGGCTGGTACGCCCATGGGAACACTCCCATGGAGGTTATATCGTGTCACACCCAAAAAGTCATTATACAATGGCATCTGTCATGGAGCAATCATGTCCCTTGGCGTCTGCTATGTGCGTGCCTCCTCAACCCAAGTGTTCTCATTCGCTGTGAACACAGCGCAGGCTTCCAAGGATGGTGCAGGATTGCTCCCAGCTGGTGGTTTGTTCGGCTGTTGAGGACAGTACCTGTCTGGGTCCCCATCCGTACATTCGGGTGTATCTTTTTCTTACCATTGTCGGCAAATATCCAAATGTTTAGCAAGTATTTTTCTTGCTTTGTCATGCCATATTCAAAAGCTGTTCTTTTTATTTTAGTTTTTGCTTTCTGTAGAACTGAATTTCGTTTGCATTACAGTTTTGATTGGGTGGTCGTTTGACTGATCCATTGATTACTTGTTTGGTCAGTTGCTTGACGTGCTGACTGGCTAACCGGTTGGACACACCGATGTTTTGCTGATGATTGGTCGGTTTGCTAGCTGGCATGTTTGTCTGTTTGTCTGTGTCATTTGATTACGTGTTTCATTCTTCTAAACGGCAATGACATAAAACAGCGAACACATCACATATTCTCCTCTCCTCTACCCTACGCTACCCTATCCTAACCTACCCCACCCCCCCACCCCCACCCCACCCCACTCTACTCTACTCTACTCTACTCTACCCTACATCTGTACTTATCAATGCAGAAACTGAACCGTCAGCAAAGGTCTTACCTGCACCGGCCCTTGTTCCGGCACATGTTGATGCCTTTTGTCAGGGTCGCAGAAAGGGCCGTACTGGCACTGGCCGCCGAAGAAGAAGCCCGGGAAGCAGGCGCACCAGTAGCGCGAGAAATCCGCCGCCGCCACGCAGTGACCCAGGAACGAGCACGAGCTCACCGAGCACGTGTCCTGCCTCACGCGCTCCTCCCGGTCCACGACCTCGTAGGTGATGTTGAAGCCGTAGACGTCCTCCAGGTACTCCTCCACGCGCAGGTGGATGTTGGTCATCTGGTGCAGGCGGAACTCCAGCACCAGGAACGGCCTGTAGGCCACCACCGTGTGGATGTAGTCCTCGAAGTTGATCTGCCCCAGGGACTTCTTCCCGCGTAGGACATCTCGTTCTGGTAGTACTCGTACTCCGTGAGGTAGAAGGCACCGCGCAGGAAGTACTGCGTGAAGTACAGCACGATCTTCTTGTCCGGGGCGGCGCGGATGACCCAGACGCAGGACAGGGGCACAGGGAAGCGTCCAGGAAAGCCCGGGGACTGGACGACCCCGCGAGGGTCTCGCAGCTCCCCGCCGCAGTCCTTGAAGACGTTGGCGGCGACTCCGCTGGCCAGGGTGGTGGTGGAGTGCACAGTGAGGAGGGCGATGACCCACAGCCGCGAGACACGTGCGTTCTCGTGGATCTTTCGGCGCTGTGCCTTGCCGTGTGGATGAAGCGATTCTCGGAAGGTCCGGGGATGCGTTGATTGTGTCTGCCAGTGCATCTTGCCTCGAGGTTAGCTGTCACATCAGCTGGGGGTAAAGCTGTCTGAGAATTCGTCTCGGCTCGTGTGTAACATTATGTAGTTTATGTATCTTTCAGAACACCTGCTGAATACCTGCATTTGAAACGTTTAGAAGACAATCTTTGTCCATTTTTAGTGAGCCTTACATCGTACAGTCACTTTAAAACAGTGTACCTCTTTTAAATCTGTAGTTCACAGCGAAATCCACACAACGGATACATTTTAATAGAAACTGTTAGTATTGTAAAGCAACCGAAGAAAAAAGATTATGATGCGTATGATATCCAGTCTCTACTGGGCCTGAAAAAAATATTCAGTATATTGATATCTGCAGCGTTTATACTGTGTAAATCTCGTGCTCGATAAATGATTTCAGTTCGACTGGACCCATCACAAAGAAAATGACCGCTGACCGAAGAAAGGTTTCACTTGCCGTGAGAATGTTTTTTTTTTTTTTTTTTAACCATGTAAGCTTACATACTTGTTGACATATCTATCATCCAGGGTGAGATTGAATTATAGCGCCCAGTGTCACTGCGACAAAACATCCAAACATTTGACTACAACATTCCTCTTATTAAGAGTAGTCAGCAAAAATGTCCTTCTGAACAAGAAACAGACTGGTTTTAAAAAAAC
>JADBJO010010538.1:63359-71929 GCA_016801955.1 Conus betulinus | reverse complement strand
ACCGCTTGTCTTCAGAGCGAAGTGTGGCACTTTCGTCCACATCTACTTCTTTTACGCTGTGGAGACGTTGAGCAGAACCCAGGACCCCAGGTCGGACAGCTTGAAGCAGGCCCGGCTCGGCACCTCAGGACGCAGGGTCAGCGTGGACAGGACTGGAGCTTCGCCGGCAGACAGCAGACGGACGACATCCTCATCTCCTCAACAACCCACCAACGCCGACATCATGGGTATGTTAGGGACAATGAACTGTGATTTTAAAGAAATGAACGATAAATTTTCGGACATGGAGAGGAGCATCAGGTACCTAAATGACCAGTTCGCTACGCTACAAAGTGGTGTAAAGGATCTGAGGGAAGAGGTGGAGACTTTAAGAAAAGAAAATTCGGACCTGGTAAAACAGAACTCTGACCTCGTGACAAGAATGGAACAATTAGAATTAAAAACTGATGATTTGGAAGGAAGATCTAAACGTAATAATTTGATCTTTTACGGCATTCCCAGAGGTCACAACGAATCTGCTGAACAGATTGAAGGGAAAGTTCATGACCTCATTTCGGATGAACTTGAACTGACGCGGGACATCGAGTTTGATAGAGCTCACAGGTTAAATAAAAAATCAGATTCCCCTATCATTGTTCGTTGCTCCTCTTACAAGGACAAATTGCGTATCCTGAAAGAAAAGAGGAAATTAAAGGAAGCGACGTCTTTATAGGAGAGGATTTTTCCACTCGTGTACGCGAAATTAGACGTGGCCTTTCCCCTCATCTGAGAGAGAGCAAGATCCGAAGGAAAAAGAGCAACGATGATTTTTGATCACCTGCTTGTGGACGGTAGAAAATATTTCCTAGATGATCAAGGAAATTTAAAAGAGTCCAGATAGGGGGGTGGCCGGCCACGTGAGGAAAATTTTCTCAACACAGGTGTGACAAGTGAGGGGAACCATAGAAAAATATACACCGGTAGAAACGCCTGTCACTGGTGGCAGTGGCAGTGGTGAGCGGTGTTTTGTGGGGCAGGGCGGTGAGCTTGTGCTATGTGCTGAAAACACGTGCAGTGAAGTAAAGGACGCGGAATGTACAGATGTAAATAAGCCGTTCTCCTTTTTGTTATGGAATGTGAATGGCTTATTTTCTAAACTTACTGACCATGATTTTCTGTCCTTCATTTATGAATTTGATTTTGTGTGTTTAATCGAAACATTTATGGAAGAGTGTTGTGCTGGTTCCTTTGTTGGCTATAATGTATTTTGTAAACCCGCCATTAAACTTTCAAAACAAGGGAGAAGGTCGGGAGGGGTAATCTGCTTGATAAGAAGGAGTTTTTTCCCCCTTTGTTAAGACTATTGACGTTGATCATGATAATTTTTGTGCCTTTTTGATTGATAAAAAAACTATTTGGCCTAGATAAAGATGTTCTATATTTTTGCTCTTACCTACCACCTGAAGGTTCTCCGTTTTATACCATTTTGATATCGATAGTGGTATTAATTTGCTCGAGGAATGTCTCTTTCATTTGTTACTTTCCAGAGATGTTTTATGTTATTTTGAATGGTGATTTAAATAGTAGAACCTCTAATATTTCACAGGATATTTCTGGAAATAATGATTCTGATAAACAGTATGACAGCATCCTCTTAGTATTGACAGACACTCTCAAGACTGCATTTTAAACAACTATGGAAAGATGTTACTGAATGTATGCACTGCTTTTGATCTGTGTATTCTTAATGGAGTGTGTAAAGGCGACCATGAAGGTTGCTACACATACATTTCTGACTCTGGATGCAGTGTTGACGATTATTTCATATTCTCTAATGAACTATTTGCTCGTTTGTTTGATTCATGCAGGCTAAGTGTCTTAGAACGTATTGACTCTGATCATTTACCTGTGTCACTTCATGTTGTTTTTCCTAAAAAAAGTATTGAGCATGCCAGCAACCCTGAACAGAAATATGTCATAGAAAAAATTGTATGGAATGATGAAAATGCTAGTTTGTATCAAGATATGTTATGTAGTGTAGAAACTCAAGCAAAGCTAGATAGTGCAATACATTTATTAGATGTGGATGTAAATCGAGCGCTGAACATGTTTAATGCTGCTGCATAAAAGAAAGTGCTGTCTGTATGAAAAGATGTATATCTTTGGATAGCAGTAAAACATCGACTGATTGGTATGATAAGGAATGTGATACTAGTAAAAGAAATGCTAGGAGATTATTACGAATTAGTCGTCGCACATTAAAAATAGAAGATAGGGACGCTTATACAATTGCTAGACGGGAGTATAAGCACTTGTTACAGAGGAAAGAGAAAGTGTTCAATAAGTCTTTATTAGATAAACTCGTTTCATCTCTATAAAATGCCAAAAGGAATTTTGGAGTACTATCCGCAGAGTTTCGGTCAAAAGAAGACAGCCCAGAAACAGTATTACCCTTGATGTATGGTTTCAGCATTTCCAAACCTTATTAGATTCAAATGTTTGATAACACACCAACCGAAGAAGTGTTTGATGTAAGCAGTGGTGAGTATATGAACCGACCAATCACACAAGAGGAAGTATTATTAGCACTAGGAAAACTGAAAAAATCGTAAGGCAGCTGGCCCTGACGGCATTATTGGTGAATATTCAAAAACATTCTTCCAACCAGGTAGTAAACTTCTTTATGAAATTGTTTAATATATTATTTGATAGTGGTACGTTTCCGGATAACTGGACTGAATCAGTTATTCTGCCATTTTATAAGAAGGGCGATGTTAACAATCCCAGCAATTATAGAGGGATATCCCTCTGTGATATCAGTAGTAAATGTTTTGGAATGATTATAATCATAGACTGCAGGAATGGATAGAAGAAAATAAACATTACAGGTGATCATCAAGCAGCTTCAAAAAAGGTTATTCGACTATTGATCATATGTTTACATTGCTTGCAGTTGTACAAAAGCAGTTTTCTTATATAGAAAATTATATGTAGCTTTCATAGACTTCGAAAAAGCTTTTGATTCGATAAATAGAAATCTTCTGTGGCCAGTCTTGCATAAAAATGGTATTAGAGGTAAACTGTATAAGTGCATTAGAAGTATGTATGATAGAGTAAAAACCAGGTCCGCTGTGGATCGAAACTACAGATTATATCAACTGTTCAAAAGGAGTAAAACAGGGCGATGCATGCAGTCCCATTTTGTTTTTTCTTTGTTTATTAACGAGTTAGCAATAGAAGTAATTAATAATGGTAAACATGGTGCTTCACTTTCGCTTGATGCTTTTGAATTGTTTATTCTTTTGTTGGCTGATGATGTTATTTTGATGTCAGAAACTGTTATAGGTTTGCAAACACAACTTAATAGTTTACACCGTGCTGCTAGATATCTGCAGTTAACAGTGAATATGGATAAAAGCAATATTATAGTATTCCGTAAAGGTGGATATTTAAGTGCTCGAGAAAGATGGTTGTATGACGGTAATCTTATGCCAGTCGTCAATGCCTATAGATATTTGGGTATTTTATTCTCAACTCGTTTGAGTTTTGTTGGTGCATGCAAAGACCTGTCAAGTAAGGCTAAAAATGTTTTGATTTGTATCATGAAAAAGTTACATGTTCTTAATAATTCATCTTTTACATTATTTATCAAACTTTTTGATACCCAGGTTCAGCCAATCGTACAATATGGCGCTGAGTTATGGGGATTAGATAAAGCGGCTACTTTCTGTGAATCAGTCCATGTTTTCGCATTGAAGAAGTTTCTAGGAGTTGATAGACGTACTCCAAATGATCTTATTTATGGCGAAACTGATCGATTTCCTATTTACATTGTCTCTGCCGTTAAATGTATCCGATACTGGCTGAAATTACTTTACATGGATGATACCAGAATACCCCGTAAAGCGTATAATTTTTTGTATGACTTAGATACTAAAGGTAAAAGTAACTGGGTGACAAAAGTGTGCGACTCTGTTTGTTTGAATATGGATTTGGATTCGTTTGGTTGAACCAAGGAGTCGAGAATATAAAAGGCTTTTTACAACTTTTTCGCCAGCGACTAGTGGACTGCAGATGGCAGAAATGGTCTGACCATATACATAATAGTGATAGGTTTGATTTTTATAGGAATTTTTCATATACTCATAACTTGAAAACTTATTTGAACATAGATATAGATAGACATTTAAAGCATGTAACAGCAAAATTTAGAATAGGCATATCAGAATTAGCTTGTCATTATCTTAGATATCGAACGCATAATGTCTGGGATTTGATGTGTCCTTTATGTAGAGAGTCACAGGAAACAGAAATACATTTTGTTCTATGCTGTCCAGCTCTCAGAAACACCAGAGAAAAGTACATCAAGCCTAAATATTATAGACAGCCATCTTTGTTTAAATTAAACCTACTTCTATCTTCCACTTCTGCTGAAGTTGCTAAACAATTTTCATTGTTTCTGTACAAAGCCTTTAAATGATTTGCTTTTTGTTTCATTACGTATTACAATTGTTTATACTTATTGTGCTGTGTATGTTCACACACCCCTTCGTTAGGGGCCATGGCCTATTACGAATAAAATTATCTGAATCTGCGCTTGTACGATCAAAACTATCCTATGCCCAGGAGACATTTTTTTCAGCCCCAAAATATTTAATTAAAAAGTTGCAGAGTATCGATAGTAAAGCTTACAAGATAGCTCTTGGTGTTCTGGTTCATGCATCAACTTTAAAAACGTATATGGAGATCGGAATATTACCTTTTGAAGAAAATATGAAACTTGCATCTGCAAAATATATTTTAAGAAGTCATACACTACAAAATCTTGAAACTGAATTAAACTCAGAAATAAATTTTCCTAAACGGGCTCAAAAAATTGATTCTCTAAAATCGATAGCCTCATACACATCTGACTTATTTACAAAAGCAGGCACTGCACCCTCAAAACGTAGCTCCTCGGGTGTCTTTTAGCACTATCCCGGAATGGGAACTTTGTAGAGCAAAATTATGACATAGACTATACAAGTTTAAGAAAAAGTGATGGACCCTTGTTGCCAACGAATGTTAAGTCACATATAAATGAAACTTATATAAATCACCTTAAAATCTATACAGATGGTTCTGTACTAGACAATCATTTGTCTGGTTCAGCATTCATAATTCCATCCTTAAAAATAGAGAAGGGTTACCACCTTGGAAAGAATATTTCCATATTTACTGCGGAACTTGTTGCCATTATTATGGCATTAAACTTTCTTCTTGATTTTCGATTTCCTGTATTTCAAATACTACTTTGTGTTGATTCAAAATCAGTCCTACAATCTAAAATTTTCGAACACAAGTGTGAGAGCAGAACTTATATCAGAAGTGTACCACTTAATTCATTTTTTGCATTTACGTGGTTCTTATGTCGATTTTTGTTGGGTTCCATCTCACTGTGGATTACCTGCGAATGAAAGGGTAGACAAATTAGCCAAAAAGGCTGCTATCACTGAAACTGATTTAACAAAGATATGCATTCCTTTATCCTTACATGAGAGTTATAGTCTTTTAAAAGACGCAGCCTGGAACTCTATTTCAAAGAAGGGAAAAGGCACCAAAAACAAAAAGGGATATTATTTAACAAAGATATCAGCAAAATAAAAAACAGGTATGAAGAATCTCTACCAAGAGAGGATTTTTAAAAAGTTTGATTTTTAGATTGAGGCTTAATGCCTTTAAAACCAAATTCTGTAAACATGTGACTTGTATTTGTGGCCAGCAAATCACTCCGTTCCATCTACTATTTTTGTGCGATAGAATGAAACCCTATTTACCTGCTTGGTTGTGAAACACTGAACCGTCGATGTCAGTCTTTGAAGACATCATCTCTGACGAAACGAACATTTTTGAGTTGTTCAAGGACTGATCAAGAGCCCAGTTGGACATTTACTTTAACGTCTACCTTATTTTTTCTTAATCTTGGTGTTAGTTGCTTATTTAGTGTGTTCTTTGAAAGGTTTTGGATCCAGTTATGTGGTTTTTTTTTTTACTTTTTTTTTTTTTTTTAATTATTTTTTTTTAATTTTTTTTTTTTTTTTTTTTTTAAATCTAGGCCTAATTGCATTGTACATACCTACGTACGCCCCAAATCGACACCACGTAAGCATTCACACAAACATAAATATAGACATACAGAAAGAGATGGGTAAGGATTGTATGGTGGGGTTTGAGAGTTAATGGTAAGAGTGGATGGTGGGGGAAGTGAGAGACAAGACAGGTTCACGTTCTAGTTGAATGTAATGTGAATGTATACAGCAGTGCCATTGGTATGTAAGAATCATGAAATGCATTTTTCATCACCGTATTGAAAGGAAAAGATGCATTTGAAAATCATGGAGGAAGGGGAGAGGGTATTGTAGGGTACCTTAAGTCGCACCAGTGTCAGCTCATTTCCGTTTGTTTTTTAAGGTCTTGACTGACTACCCTAGGTTCTTGTTTCACGTGATATTCATTGTTACCATTTTTTCGTTAACTCTGATAGGATTCCTTTTTAGAGATTAAAACATACAAGATTTTAAAGCAGTGAGTGAGAACTCAGGTAAAATGGAGTGAGAAATAATCAGTTTCAGGATGAAAATGCTGTGCTTCGGGCTGTCATTTCATGGGCCCTAGGTTTTTTTTTTATGCTTGATAAAGGTTTTACAAGTAAACCGAAAATTTGCAAAATGCTTGTTGGGTGTTGGTGGTTTTTTACTGTTCAACAAATGGACTTAAGCTGACAGCAGTGCACACTCCCTGGCAGGTATCCTACTTCTCTCCCACCGCGCCGCGCGCATGGCACGTGCTGTTCACTAACAGGATCAGTTGCAGCTAGCGCTGGTTTTCAGCACATTCCCACGCATGGAAAGATGCTGTCTACCATAAAGGGAGAGTGCACTGCTGTGTTTTTAATTACAAACATCGTACTTTCCTTCTAATCATCCTTTCTTTGCGGTGGCTTTTGCAGTCAGTGCATTAATTATAATACACGTGTTTGTGATTAATGGCCAAAGTGCCGACAATAAACGCAAAGTGCTCTGTTTAGGACTTCTGTGAGAGGATAAGTCTCTGCTGTGAACATAAGACCACCACACACGTGTCTGTTCACCTGGTCTGGACATTTGGTTCAGCGCTGTAACTCCTCTGCAGCAGTCTCAGCAAAAAAAAAAAAAAAAAAAAAAATATACATATATATATATATATATATATATATATATATATATATATATATGTAGGGGTCACTATATTCAAGAATAAAATAAGAAAAGATTTTAGTTTCCAACACAGTTTTGAATGGTCTGCCCCTGAAGTCATCCATAATAGGTCATTTTTTTTATTGATTGAAACATTTTCTGTAAAATGTGTTTAAGCATCCTATGATATTTCAGATTAGAGAGAGAGAGAGAGAGAGAGAGAGAGAGAGAGAGAGAGAGAGAGAGAGAGAGAGAGAGATGAAAGTTGTATGCAACGACGCTTTTAAATAGAAACAGATAAAAGAAATACAAGTGCTTTAGAGAAAGAAAAAAAGGACCCAAGTAAAAACAACCAAATCAAAGATCAAGAACATATGTGCCACTTTCAAAAGCCTATTAAACATTGGGGCAATGGGAAACGAGAAAATGAAATGAAACCCAGACAAGTCTGACAGGGAACTGGTAAAAAAAAATACTCAAAGAGAACGTGGGTTGGCAGCAGAAATGTATTAATGAAGTCTGTGTTCTTCATTTTTGTCTCGAATTAAATCTTTTGTTATTCAGCACGGTTGAAAACCAGTGCAAGACCACTCAATTAAGGAGAGACAAAAAAAAAGATAAGGAAATGAAGGAGGAGGAAGTGTAGTAAAAAAAAAGTCAAGAGACGCAGACAGTGGGAATACGAGGGAGTGGGAGTGGGGGAGAATCGAGGGGATGTGAGGGAGGTGGGCAACAGAAACAATGTACGCGTTGCAACACGAGAAGTAGAGGGTGGGAATCAGAGGGGATGGGGGGGGGGGGGGGGGGGGGGTTTGGTAGAAACGAGACGAGACAGAAAAGTTGAAACTCACGTGAAAGTAATAAGATACCTCAAGTCATTAATTTTATTGTATCACGAATCTAAAATGTTCCTGTTTCATATAACACTAACATCTCTTTTTTTCCCTCTTCATTTCAATTCTGTGCTATCATTCTTCTTTCCAGTGAGTGCAACCTTGCCGTTGGTTGGGGGGCTTGCGTGTCTATGACCCTGAGAGCTATGCTGGCGGGAGATTCGTCTCCTGGTAGGGCCACCCCAGCCAGACAGTGTCAAAGGGTAGAGACCAGACAAAGAGCACTCAACTGGCCCTCCAGTTGGGGGGTTTTGAATTGGGCTAACAACCCGGTCCTAGAAAACAAACTTTGTTACAGAAACCGCAATTACGGCCCTATGTTCCCCACGGAATTCAGAGGAAACGTCAAGCTATCATTGTTCTCTCCTTAAAATGACAAGTCTCTTAGTATTAAGTGACTTTTCAAACTTTACTAAATTTCTGAATGAGCTTTTCTACACAATAAACAAGTCATAATCGACCATACCATTCCGATGAGTCCATT
>JADBJO010010538.1:53359-58359 GCA_016801955.1 Conus betulinus | reverse complement strand
CCTTGGGTGGCACTTTAGACCGGATAATTTGATTATAAAGTTGTGATGTTAACTGGGTGGCACTTTAGACCGGATAATTTTATTATAAAGTTGTGATGTTAACTGGGTGGCACTTTAGACCGGATAATTTTATCATAAAGTTGTGATGTTAATTGGGTGGCACTTTAGACCGGATAATTTTATGATTAAGTTTGTAATGTTAATTGGGTGGCACTTTAGACCGATAATTTATTATCAAGTTGTGATGTTAATCGGGTGGCACTTTAGACCGGATAATTTTATTATCAAGTTGTGATGTTAATTGGGTGGCACTTTAGACCAGATAATTTATTATATCAAGTTGTGATGTTAATTGGGTGGCACTTTAGACCAGATAATTTTATTATTAAGTTGTAATGTTAGTATAACGTAAATGGATTGGTTTGTCCACTATATTTGTTTCTTTTATTTACCCCCTTTGTGGCCCTCCTCCTCTCCCCCTTCCCTTTCCCTCCCTCTACCCCCTCCAAACTTTCCTGTCTCTGTTTCTACTGAAGATCTCTCTCTCTCTCTCTCTCTCTCTCTCTCTCTCTCTCTCTCTCTCTCTCCTTTATTCTTTTATTATTTTTACCCCCCTTTCCCCTAACTCTCTCTGTCTCTCTCTGTCTCTGTCTCTCTCTCTCTCTCTCTCTCTCTCTTCATTAATTATTTGCGCGCGCGCGCGCGTGTGTGTGTGTGTTTTGAATGGCTTGAAAAGTGCAGGAAACTACTTTAAAAGGCGGGAAAGATGAAGAGATGTTAACCTTATAAGACAAGATCAACTGGGAATATCACGTTTCTTTCGTGTGTCTGATGCTTCTTTGACTACCACGCTGGTTCTGCTTGAGAGGAAACTTACCACAGGCGCATGAACGCTTTTATCCTGAAATAAAGAACTAACAAATAACGGTGTTTTAGTTTACCCTATTTATGCGCGTTTAGGGCTGTCTGTATCTCCTCTTCAGTAGGTTTAGCAAGAGGCAGAAATTTGGTAAAGCCACTAAGGTACAACAAACACTGTAGTCAAGAAAAATAATAATTGGAAATGTTACATTTCAAACACTTTTCTTTAATGTCCCCTTCAGGTAGTTCATAATTAGGAACATGCAAAACTGATAGAAACATTTGATCTAAGATTCCTATGAAATGTTTGGAAACATTCTATGATATTCCATTCAGGTAACAGATACAGAGAGATGAGATCTGTAAAAAAAAAGTAATGCTTTGAAAAGACAAAAAAAGAACAGATTAAAAGAAAAAATAAACGTTCGAAAAGAAGAAAGAAACGAAGAAAGAAAAACAAGCAAAGAATTGCAATTCAAATCCGAGCACTCGGCGCCCGAGTCAAATACCTAATCAAGCGTCAGAAAAAGACAAACGAAAGGAAGAACGATAAAATGAAATCTAACATAGACCAGTCTGACACGGAATTGTTCAATGATCAAAGACGACGATCGTGGGTTGGAAGCAGGACATAAACCGTGTCTATGGGTGTAAATTTTGTTTTAGAATGGATCTGTTGTTATACAACATGATTCAAAACTGGCCCAAGGACTGCAGAATGAGACAAATGATGGGGAAGAAGGCGGGAGGATGTAAAAGAAAACAAAACACATCAAAAAAACAACAAAAGTCAGAGATACAGACAGTGGGAAGACGAGAGATGATGAGGTGGGAGATGGGGAGGGTCGAGGAGGCTGATAAACAGAAACCCTTTAGCCTACATTCTGTACAGCACAGGAAGAGGAGGGATGGACGTGAGAGGGGGGTAGGGGTGGAGATAAACGGAACAAGTCCGAAAATTTAAAGACCATGGGAAAATGTAATGAATATTAAATAGACGTGAATTTTATCTTGCCACGAATCTATGAGCTTCTCTCTCTCTCTCTCTCTCTCTCTCTCTCTCTCTCTCTCTCTCTCTCTTTCTTGTCTTTGTAAAATAGTAAAACTTTTTTATGTTTTCATTTTGATCCTGAATCTGTGTTTTCGTTTCGAGATTTTATGTTCGTAAAAGCGACAGAGCGTTTTGGTATGAAGTGAGCTTAAACAATGTGTCAATGTTTCTAGGATCTTTCCAAACGATTACACGTCGTCATCAAGCATCAAATCATGTTACGCTCATTGGTGCAGTCGCTTTGTTCAAATCAATGTCCATTAATATTTACTTTATCTTTTGAAATCCTCTACGCACCAGTCTGAATCAGAAGTTACCACTTCAACATGAATCCTTGCTTTGTAAGCTCAAACAATATGTAAATCTAACTGGCTAACCACGAAATAAGAATCTTGGACATGGTTAAAGAAAGAAACTACAGAATAAAGAACCTTTGAACAAAAGCACACTTCAAAAAGACAGGCGGGTCGTTTGTTACTGAAATGAAGGAGTTTAGGAGTGACGAAGAAAGATGCAACAATGAACTCGAGAAAAATTTTGCAATGTGAAAGAATACTCTCTCTCTCTCTCTCTCTCTCTCTCTCTCTCAAAAATGCATACAAATGGGAGGTAAATGAGAGCAACAAGAGTCAATGTTCCTCAACACGGACACAGACATTATTACAAATCAAAATCAAAGGAATCAAAATCTTTCTATATCATGAATTTTCACATTCTTTGTTTGTGCTCAGGAATGAAATCACGTAATGTTGCCCTCATCGCTTTCGTATGTATCGTATCTCCACTTTTTATGGAGGCAGCGTTTTGACAGAGAAATAGTACATCAGATCAGATTCGTCCATGTGATCATAGAATTTACAGTCACTTTTTTAATTGTCCAAACATACAATGACACCCAACATACATAAATCAATACACTAAGACATGGTGGCGCATGTCTAACGCATACAGATGTACATGCATTTTTTTTTTTTCAAACTAAACTTTTTTCTTAATCTTTTACACGGGCTCACATACCGAATACATTCCAATTACTGGCATTAGTCCTGTGTACCCAGGTTGCAGACGACATTAAATAGAAAAGAAAGAGAGCATACAGTCCTTATTAACATAATACACACACACACTTGGGTATATATACATATGATACATAATGTAACCATTAGTTCTCTAGTATTTTAATTTAAGTGACCATTTTGTTAAGTAGGTTGCATGATTCATCTCCATTAAGGACGTATATTTCTCCGTTTTATGTCTATAGTCCAGCTTCTTCAAAAACATGTTTAGATTAGGTTTTGTTTTGTTAATTCTACATTTACATATGAAATATTTCCCGTTAGAATTCTCAGGTCTGGCATATCGTCGGGTTTTGTTTTCTCATCATCCGTACAAATAATATAATCTCCACTTTAAGGAATAATCTTACATTAGTGTGAACAGTGAACTTTCACAACTAAATTCATAATCACGTTCAGTGGGATGTATATCAGCATCCAAACTGCACATTGATTATGGTTTTGACCCAGCCTCGGGGACTGTGGTGACAGCTGACGTGACTGCCTTGGAGTTTGGCAAAGACGCTGTCATACAATCCTTTTAATGCGCCTATATGGGACGCACAAAACGATCAAGCTGTCTTCTAGTTGGACCGAGTTTAAAATCTGAATTGTCCCATTGTGTGACTTCTCTGAATCTGTCGATCTTTCTGGAGGCAAATCCAGATTATGGGTAGTGTTTTTTCTGATGGATGCTCGGATGGTCAGTTTTATAGAGCATGTATGGAAGAGGATGTCGTCTGTGTGTGTGTGTGTGTGTGTGTGTGTGTTCGCAATGTTTGTAAGAGCTCAGATTTAGATTTGACAAAGACACAACGCTGGTGCAGGGGAGAAAGAGCGAGTGATGACACACTGAGGGAGAGAGAGGGGGGAGGGGGCAGATAAAGAGGGTGGGATGGGGAGAGAAAAGAAGAAGAAGAAGAAGAGAGAGAGAGAGAGAGAGAGAGAGAGAGAGAGAGAGAGAGAGAGAGAGAGTTCAAATGTAAAACGGTTTATTGTATATACCTTTCGGTGTTCATCCCAAAAGGGAATCTTGGATATGGCGTTTTCTGTTTGTTTGAATGTATTTTGTTCAGTAGTAGTTGGTTCCCCATTTTTATTTTCACAGACTATTTGCATTCAAGTTTGATTTACGCCAAATCATGAGAGAGGAAAAACAATAACACAAACATCTACCATGGATTTGAGCTTCAAATGTTCTTCATACACACACACACACACACACACACACACACACACATACACACACACATAAGAAGAGAGAGAGGGAGAACGAACGAACGAATGAACGTACGAACGAAGTTTAATGCTAATAAGCTGTGAAGCCATTTAAGCCATTTAGCAAATGGCGCGATGTACAAGGACAAAACGCGACTCGATTTCATTGACATGGAAACCACAGCAATGCCTTTTTCTTTCCTGTTATATGAAAAAAACAAACAACAAACAAACAAACAAAAACGCGAACGAGAAAATGTCACTGGTATGCGTTCACTCTCAGATCTGTAGATGACGGCCACCCCAGGTAGAACAGGATCAATCCGTGGAGAGCGTGCAGCCGCCGCAAAGCACGTGCTTAGGTCTCTGCGTGTTGTGTATCCTTTCCCGAGATTGGCCAGTTTGACACATTCCTTTGACGACATGTTTCTTTGTTCCTGCTTCACGAACCAGAACAAGATCCGAGTGCGGATCGCAGGAATATTACAAACCAATGTCATCAGATTCTAACAGCAGCCCCCCTTAGCATCCGTTCGATGAAGCACAACCTTTTGGAACTCTATTTTTATATGGATCACGCAACCGTCTCTGCACCTATCGATCAGTCAGAGTAGCAACATAATACCGGCTACCATTTTGTCGCTGGATTGTTCAACACTTTAACTCGAAGTCCGATTGCTGGATTTCTGGATCACTGATGTCACATTCCGACTGAAGAGAACACAAAGACAGTTGAGCATCCTGAATATGCGGCGTGTCATCATTATCGCATGTAGGCATGTTTTATCTTCTGTAGTGCCCCTGTGTACTGTGCT
>JADBJO010010538.1:35859-48359 GCA_016801955.1 Conus betulinus | reverse complement strand
ACGCACATTAGTTCTGAGTCAGAAGAAATTAATCGGAATTTGAACATTGATCTTCGTTTTGTCAGATGAAACGAGACATAAATTGGACTGGTTGACCACGCAATAACAATCCCAGATAGAGTTAAAGAAAGGAGTTACAAAACAAGCCGTCTTTGACCAAAAGCAGACTTCAAAAGAAAGATGGGTCATTCGGTATTGACATGAAGGAGATTGGGACTGGCAAAGGCAGGACGTATTAACAACCACAAAAATAAATCTTACAATGTCCAAAAAGAATACACTCCAGTGGGCTCCGCAGTCATGAAATATGAGAGAGAGAGAGAGGAGAGAGAGAGAGAGAGAGAGAGAGAGAGAGAGAGAGAGAGAGAGAGAGAGAGAGAGAGTTCTAAAGTATTATGTGTGTAACGGCGTCACAGAAGAGCTCCACAATGATACATTCATAATAACTCACTCGATTGTATGGACACAACGTCTGAACAATAAGCCATGTGACGTCCCATGGCTTGTGACGTCCCATTTTGTCGCCCGTCCCATTTTGTCGCCCGGGACAAAATGGGACGGGCGACAAAATGGGACGTCTTCATACACGTCCCATTTTGTCACCCCTTCCTATTTTGACGCAGGCGACAAAATGGGACGGGCGACAAAATGGGACGGGCGACAAAATGGGACAGTGACCTATCTTAAGTTTTTATATACAGTTAAGGTTTTCAGCAACAACAACAAATAATAATTAAATAAAATAAAAATTGCATGTTTGTAGGATAAGGGGAGATGATAAAGTTTCAGGTCTTGGTTTCAATGCCAGCCAGCTGACAGCTGCATCTCTCCCGCACGGAAGGCTCGTTTATTACGAGTAATTATCAACAACCAACAGGATGCGGACTAAGGCACAACAGTCGTCTTTTTCTCGCGTGTAAAAGTATGTGCATAGAAGCTTGCTACTTCCTTTATCCATTTTGGTCCTGCATTTGGAGGAAAGAGGACGCCAAGAAGAAGTGGGAAATCAAAGGTAAGACCATTTTAATATTTTAATTCTCTCTCTCTCTCTCTCTCTCTCTCTCTCTCTCTCTCTCTCTCTCTCTCTCTCTCTCTCTCCTCAGTCTGCCTGTATGCGTCTCTCTCTCTCTCTATCATTTTTTCTAAAGTTATGTTTCTCTCTCTCTCTCTCTCTCTCTCTCTCTCTCTCTCTCTCTCTCTCTCTGTCTCCCTCACTCTGTCCTCTGTCTCCCCCACTCTGTCCCTACTCTGTCTGTGTCTCTCCCACCCTGTCTCAGGTTTCCTTTATCTGTCTTTGTTTCCCCCCACTCTGTATCTGTTTGCCCCACTATGCCTCTGTCTCCCCCCCAACCTGTCTCTGTCTCTTCCACTGTCTCTGTCTTACTCCCTTTTAATTGTGTCAGCGAAAGAGATGATAAAAAATGGAATTTTTTTTCAGGGTTTGCACCTGCGTCATGGGCGACACTACATCGGCAGGTCGTGGAGCATCGCGAGCCCGTCAGAAGGGTAAATTTATTCCAAAAATGGACAGAGAAAAATACGAAACTCTTGTACAACTTTCCAAAGGTACTTTCCATGTCCCCAAATCCAAACGCACGAACTGTCAGAAAAGTGCTGTTCGCCAATTCCAAAGGCGTAGAGAGTATTTCAAAGTGGAAGGTGAAGAACTCTTCTTCAACGGAATGCAAGTCATTCCGGTCGATGAGCTTAGCAAGAAGGTCAAAGAAGCTTATAGGGACACGCTTGGCAGTGGATGCAAATCCACATGGCGAAAGGTACAAAACAAGTGTGCCGGAGTCCCTCGTCGCACTGTTGAAACGGTCCTTGGGAAATCCTCCACATATCAAGTGAACAGGCCTACATTTAGCAATAAAGTCCCACCAAAGCCAGTCACTGCGGCAAGAGTGAACGAAAGATGGCAGGTGGATTTAATGGTGATGGACAAAGATGAAGTTGTCATGCATGGGCACACTTATAAATACATACTTTCAGTCCTTGATGTGTTTTCAAGCTTTTCTTATCCTGCGCCCTTGACCAGAAAATCGAGCAAATGTGTGTCAAAGCTTTTCAAACTATTCTTGCGGAGCACGGGAATCCTGATATTGTACAAAGTGACAATGGTACAGAATTCAAAGGTTCATTCAAAAGACTACTGCTAAAGAGGGGAATCAAGCACATTCGAAGCCGCCCCTACCACCCACAGTCACAGGGAAAAGTTGAGCGCTGTCACTTGGAAGTGAGAAAAAAAATTGCATTTGCCTGCTCGCAGAAGGGGTTCAATTGGGCTAAAAAAATTCACAAAGTACAAGAAGCGGTGAACAACGTAACGAAAGAAGTTCTCGCGAACATGACACCTGCAGAGGTAAAAGCACAGCAAGGCAATAGGGCTTTGATGAGAACAGTAGCAACAGCTAGCAGCCGATTCAGTGCGAGGATGGTAGCCCGCCACAAAGGCTCGTGTGCCATCTACAGAAAGGGCGAACAGGTATTGCTCAAATACCCTGAGATAAAAAAAGGGTAAAGTCCCCCAAAAAAGGGTTATCCTAAAAGGGGTTGTTGTGGAAAGAAACTTGAAAGACTCGAAGTACAAAATAAAGTTTCAGACGCAAAAGGGGGAACTGTGCAAGTGGGTTTGTGTCACGAATATAACACAAGTCGAACAAAAGTATCAGAAATCCAAAATCGAAGAAGAAAGGTCACAGAGGAACAGAAAATGGACAGACAACAACACCGACGACAATATAACTTGCCCTATACTCCCACAGACAGAGCTGATGACTTTCAGCAGTTAGGAATGAAAGTCCTTTTGGACCCGAGGGAGGTTGTTGGAAATTGCCAATTCGAGGCAGCTGCGCATCAGATGTCTCTAATTGGCAATTTCCAGACAGGGGTCGACCTTCGAAGGCAAGCGGTCAATCACATTGCAGAGAACCTTCTGTCATATGAAACATTTATTACAGGTGATCCTGAGCAATATCTAAGTCAAATGAGTCGAAGCTCGACCTACGGGGACCACGTTACCTTGCAGGCGCTATCAAGAATCACACAACGTGCAGATCTTGATAGCGTCTGCAAGGGGCGCAGAATATTCGGTGCTATGGTCCCCCGACGGCTCGTACTCTCACCAGAGGTTCCTTCTTACCCTCGGGCATTACCCCGAGGGTATGGGGGAACATTACGTCAGCCTGGATCTGGAAGAGACGCGGGCGAGCGTACTCTGGTGGGCGACGCATTCACACCCATGACGACAGAGGGAGCGGATGTGATGAGGGGGGCGGTGGAGGTGATGAGGAGGATGATGGATGTGATGAGGACGATGGATATGATGAGGTGGACGATGGACGTGATGAGGGGGGTGATGGATGTGATGAGGGGGACGGTGGATGTGAGGAGGTGGACGATGGACGTGATGAGGGGGGTGATGGATGTGATGAGGGGGACGGTGGATGTGAGGAGGTGGACGATGGATGTGATGAGGGGGGGTGATGGATGTGATGAGGGGGACGGTGGATGTGAGGAGGTGGACGATGGATGTGATGAGGGGGACGGTGAACTTGGTATGGGAGACGTTGACTATTGCATGTCAGAAGGCCATGAGTTTCTCCCTCGAGAGATACAGGCCAGGATAGTACATTTCGCTCTGCAATCATCTCCAGCAGTCGGTTCACTTTGCAAAGAGTTAGTAGATTTTTTCTACGATGTGGTCTCTAGAGTCCCTCCCCCACGTCTGCACATTAGTACCACCTTGCTTCCGAGATTGCCAAATCATGTCAGCGTGCGCCGTCTAGTCCAGGCAGCCGGCCGAGGTAGTGGCCTCGCCATCGCCATTCAGCGCATTCTGGCCACTTCGCAGTGGTATAACGCGTGGCTATGGCTCCGACCAGAAGAGTTCGATTGGTATTCGGTCATCAATGTCTATTACCGAAACCGCAATATCCACTGAGGTAGAATACGTTTTACTGATGAAGCATTTCTGATACCGTTTTGGTCCAATTCGACACGCCAAGTAAAGACATTGTTTCAATTTTCATTTATATTTTTAATGATTGTCAGCCTGAAAAAAGTTTTGTCACACCATGAATGCGTTTTTACTTTTCTTGCCATTAGTCATGTCTATTGCTAAATGTGTTGACCAAGTAAATAACTTGTTTCCTCCCATGGATACAAAATGAACAAAAAACATTCCTGATTTTTTACATGATAAAGGGTGTTTTTTAAAACAAATCTTGCACCTACATATGCATGTTGCGAAATATGTTGACCAATCTAAATACTGTTTCCTTTTGTTGGATTTATGGTTTAAAATGGAAAAGAAATGTCTGCCTAAAGGTTTTGTAATATTAAGAATGCGGCTGTTTTTTTATGTAACGTTTTCTGGCGGGTTTTAAACAGATGTGTCCCCTTATGATGTATGTTACGAAATATATTACCAACTAAGGACATTGTTTCCTGTCATTTGGGTTACAAAGTAGACGTAAAGTAAAAAGTAAAAGTAAAGTAAAATGCCTGAAAATGTGTATATTGTGAATGTCACTTGTTGCTGTTTTATTTGTTTGAATCCTGCCACAAAAAATCATGTATATTGCAAAAAAATGTCCTTACCAAGGAAAGACATTGTTTCCTCTCATTAGAAATTTTCTTTTTTAATTTCGTTATCTTGAAGTCTTTCTTGTACAAACTACTTGGCACTAAAGATGTGTGCTGTAAAATATGTTGACAAAAACATTGTTTCTTCTTATATTCGTTTACAAAAGAATTGTCCACTAATAAAGAATTGTTTCCTCTAATTGGGTTTACAAAATAAATGATTGCATGTACTGCAAATATATCTGAGTATCGGTCCAACTGTGTCTTACTGCTTGCTTGCCCCCCCCCCCCCCCTCTCTCTCTCTCTCTCTCTCTCTCTCTCTCTCTCTCTCTCTCTCTCTCTCTCTCTCTCTCTCATACTCACTCACTAAACATGTCACACGCACGCACGCACACACACACACACACACACACACACACACCACACACACACACACACACACACACATACACACATTGGCATAACCCTTTGCCGGCGCACAGACACAGACACACTGTGGCAGACACGCGCACGCACACAGACATATACACACACATACACGCACATGCTCACACACACAAGTACACACACGTACACACACACACGAGCCTTCCGTGCGGGAGAGATGCAGCTGTCAGCTGGCTGGCATTGAAACCAAAGACCTGAAACTTTATCATCTCCCCTTATCCCCTACAAACATGCAGTATATAAAACTTAAGATAGGTCACTGGCACTTTTTTGTAATATGTTATATACTTAATTAAATTATTTACTTCTGCTTTGTGTTTCAGTTACCCAAATTTGTTTTTCATTGTTAGCAAATATAACAAGTAATTTAGCTCTGAGAGATAAAGAGGAATGTTTTTTCAAGTGTCTGCACGTTCCGTTCAAACGTACTTTCGAACAGAAATAAAAATGCTATCAATTATTTTCTTATCTACAGGCCCCGTAATTGACGGGGGTGTCAAAATGGGATAAGGTAGACGTCCCATTTTGTCGCCCGTCCCATTTTGTCGCCTGCGTCAAAATAGGAAGGGGTGACAAAATGGGACGTGTATGAAGACGTCCCATTTTGTCGCCCGTCCCATTTTGTCCCGTCCGGGCGACAAAATGGGACGGGCGACAAAATGGGACGTCACAAGCCATCTGAAGTCTGAACTCTCTCTCTCTCTCTCTCTCTCTCTCTCTCTCTCTCTCTCTCTCTCTCTCTCTCTCTCTGACACGCGCGCGCGCGCGCATGCACACACACACACACACACACGCGCGCGCGCGCGCGCGCGCGCGCACGCACGCACGCACGTCTGAACAATAAACCATCTGAAGTCTGATCTCTCTGATCTCTCTCTCTCTCTCTCTCTCTCTCTCTCTCTCTCTCTCTCACGCACACACACACGTGCACGCACACGCCCCCCCCCCCCACACACACACACACACACACACACACACACACAATGCGCGCGCGCGTGCAGGCGCTTCTGTCATGTGATCAGTCCATTTCAGACGGTCGTTTGAAACCGTTGATTTCGCTACAGAAAGACGGTCATGAAAAGATTGCCTTCGGCTAAGTGACGGGACAGTTTGCATAAAGTAAAGAAGGGAACCCTTGTTATCATTGCGTTGAAAAACAAATCTGTATGCGCATTGATCCTAAGTCATATCGCTTGTGGCACCAATTCAAGTATATGATACGCAGACACAGGTCCTGCAACACAAGACAACTTCCCCGAGAAATAATAAAAAGTGTGTTCAATGTTTGCCCATATATCATCAAACTGACAAAGACGATAGTATGCTTACATACAAAAAATGTCACTTTGTCTCTTTGTCTCTTTGCCTTTTGCGATTAGTTTGTTGTTGTTTTATTCCAGTTTCTTGGAATAAAAACTCCCAATATATTTGCGTAGTTCAAACTCTCTATCTTCCTTCAATGAATGTCTTTAAAACAACCCTCTTCACCTATCAATAGCAGTTCTTATTTTTCCCCTTCCCTTAACCATGAAATTAATTCTGCGACTTGCTTGTGTGTGTGTATGTGTGTGTGTGTGCGCGTGCGTGTGCGGGCGCGCGTGTGTGCGCGCATGCTGTTGTGTGCGTTGTTGTGAGACAGTGTGTGTGTGTGTGTGTGTGTGTGTGTGTGTTCATACCGTCTCAATATGCACTCTCATTTGTAGGTGCATGGTACTTATATCTATATTCTTATTGGTTTCATTTCTCTTTTTTATTCTCTATTTGTAAGCGCTTATGGCTCAAGTGCCATAAATAATCATTACTATAATCATTGGTTTTTACTATACGTATCTGCAAGGCTGTGGGGAGCACACACGTTAGCTATTTCAAAGTCAAGCGCTTCACGTGTTAGCTGATAACACTGTAACATGACCTCTTCTCTAAAAGTCTTAATTATCTCCCATGTCTATCTGTGTGCACCTAGTACGAGGAAACCTTTGGAAAAGCTTGACAGCAGAAGGTCCTCAGAGAAGAATCCACCCTCAGACAAGTGTTCCGAGCCTGAACTCGCTACACTCTCAGGGGGGGGGGGGGGGGGGGGGGGGGGGGGGGGGGGGGGGGGGGGTGGGGGGGGGGGGGGGGGGGGGGGGGGGTGCGGGGCCGTCAAGACTCCCAGATGCCCTTCTACCGCCGACGTTTTTTTTTTTTTTTGTTTTTTTTTTTTTTTAATCCTGGCGCTGGCGGGCTTTCGAACCCGCAACTTTTGGATGGGAGGGCGTCATAAGGCGTGCCTTTTCAGGCGGATGTCTTATCCCACTGCTAACGGGACACTGGTTCTAATTTGGGAAATTTAAGACTCATGAAGTTCACTTTTGTTCCTCGTCGACCAGATCCAGCTGGAACTCTTTTCAGCTGCTTCTAAACTATGTTTTCCCTAGATTAATTATGTTATTCAAATTTCTGTAGACCTGTTATATGTTACCTTTGTTTTGTTTGAAGAGTTCAATAGATTAGATCTTTTAATTAGTTCTGCTGTTCCCAAACGCTCCCTGAGGCTATCCATAGTTCATCTTTCACATAATGCAATTGAATTATTCAACATAAGAAAAACAAACTGACAACACAGTCAATATAACCGCTGGTGACAACTCGTAGTCTTTGCACATATCAAGTCATTCTCCCAGTGTAGCGAGTCCCAGTAGGCCTGTGTGGATCAGCACTCACAGAACCTGAATGTTGTGACGAGTCGCAAGGCATGTCACTTTTGCCTTTACCAGGATTATCTCCTGTACCTTCTAGTTGCCTGCCCTTGTCATAGGACCTGTGAAAGCTCGGGTGTTTCCAGTCTGTGAAAACACGATGACGTCACGTCAAGTATTGTCTGACGTTGACTGGAACGTCCTGCGTCCTTGCGCTGCCGTGGAACCTATGGACATCATGGTTGTCTCCCGTCATGCTCTCCGTTCCCTGTGTTTGCTGCCTTGCCACAGACACTGTGACATGGAGCTCACAAGGAGAGTCTCCCCATGCATGCTTGATTTGTGTACGCTCAGCGCTGACCATGATTGTCATTTACACTTAACGAATTTTGATGATCCGTTTGTTTAATTATTAAGCCATTGTTTGACATTATACTTTTTTAGTTTCCTTTTTTTTTTTTTACCATTTAAGAAGCAAGAAAACGAGCTTGAACTTTCATGCTTGTTCTGGCGAAAATAGAAAAAAGGAAAAAGGAAAATAACCTTTCGCTCGTTAAACAGCGGGGTACTGTGTTGTCTGTGTCTCTAAACTATCAATGGCTTTATAAAAGATTGTAGTTCCAAGCCTTATTTGAGGTTATCCCCAATTCCCTCGCCAACACATGAGCACAACGACGAGAGAAAGGAATGTTTTTTTGTGTGTTTTTTATCTTATAGTGTGGCAGTGTGTGTGTGTGTGTGTGTGTGTGTGTGTGTGTGTGTGTGTGTGTGTGTGTGTGTGTGTGTGTGTGTAATGTCCTCGATGCTTTGAGCCTGGCCTGGTTTTGTGTTTCGAGGCTCTAGCTGTTCTTTACACAGATTCAGCTAGTGCCAGAAATTTGTTGCGGCATTGAAGGCTGAAAACACTGCCATCAAGAAATAGATCACTGGATATTTCACATTTTAATACAGTTTGGTTTTAGCCTTCCCTTAGAGTCGTTCATAATTAGCAAAATGTAAAAAAAAAACAAAAAAACATGGAAACGTTTGAGTTAGGATTCCTCTTGAATGTTTTTAAACATTCAATAATATTTTAATCAAGACAAAGACACAGAGATGACATGTGTAAACAGCAACGCTTTCAACAGAGAAAAACAGGTAAAAAGAAAATGGAGGAAAACGCTTTAAATTAAAAAACAGAAAATAAAGCAACGACGTTTTAATGAAACACAATCACACAGTGCCAAATCTAATCAATAGCAGTGCAGACAAAGAAGAGGGGAAAATGATAAATTCCAATGTCATCGTGGGTGGGAAGAAAAACATAACGAGGTCTGTATGTTTAAATGTCGTTTCGTAATGGAGCTTTTGCTAACACAAATTGAAAACCGGTCAAGGACTCCGTGATTCGTGACAGAAATGATGATGGGAGGAAGGACGGAGGATGTAAAAACAAACAAACAAACAAACAAACAACAACAACAACAAACAAAAAGGTCAAAGACATAGACAGCGGAGAGAAGACAGATGGGAGATGGAGAGGGTGGAAGGATGTTTCACTTTCAGTTTCAGTTCATCAAGGAGGCGTCACTGCGTGCGGACCAGTCCATACACGCTGCACCACAGCCGCTTCATTTTGAGACCACACTGCGCAGGATTTTAGCTGATGGTTACATGAATGACAAACTAAGATGAGAAAATTGAAGAAGGGGGTCTCATGGCTGCGACTTAGCAGATATCTGACCTAGCATTAGCCCAGTGCGCTGGACAGATCTGAGGTGCCTGCCTAACATTGGTTGTCTTTTTTTTTTTTCTAATGTGTGTGTATGTGTATGGATGTGTATGTGTGGATCTGTAGGCACGGGCCCATGTGTGTACGTGTGCCCGTGTGTGTGTGTGTGTGTGTGTGTGTGTGTGTGTGTGTGTGTTGTGTGGTGTGTGTGCCTCTTAGTTTGCGCTCGGTGTGGTGTGTGTGGTGTGTTGTGTTTGTGTGCGTGTGTGTGTGTGTGTGTGTGTGGTGCGCGCACGCGCGTTTGGTGTGTGTATGTGCACACTCGTGTGTGCATATGCGAATGTGTGTGTGTGCGTGTGTGTGTGTGTGTGTGTGTGTGTGTGTGTGTGTGTGCGTACGTGCGTGCGTGCGTGCGTGCGTGCGTGCGTGCGTGCGTGCGTGCGTGCGTGCGGTGTGTGTGTGTGTGTGTGTGTGTGTGTGTGTGTGTGTGTGTGGTGTGTGTGTGTGTGCCTGCTTGTATGTGCTCGTGTGTGTGCGTGTGCATAAGTGAGTGTGTGTAAGTGTGTGTGTGTGTGTGTGTGTGTGTGTGTGTGTGTGTGTGTGTGTGAGTGTATGTGTAAGTATAGTACTAACTCACACCAATGCATGCCACACACACACACACACACACACACACACACACACACACCCACACCACACACACACACCCACACACATCAGAGAGAGAGAGAGAGAGAGAGAGAGAGAGAGATCATCTGAAACATTCTAGCTGGCTTTCAAAAAAAAACAAAGTATAACCCATTCGCAAAGCAGACTTCATTTGTCATTTCGTAATCCTGCGAATATAATCCTTTTCTTTCTGTCTGCAAGTCCCCCCCCCCGTCCCCCCTTTCCCCCCTCCCCTCCACTTCCCTTTTTTCTAATGTCTGGATTATAATGGCGTCTCCTCTAAAACGCAGCATCATAAATTAGAATGCAGATGAAATCGAAAATTCAGAGCTACATTTACAAATGACGATGGGTTTTGTTGTTATTTTTCAGTAGAAAAATCCCATTATGGACGTCTGTGATGGAATTACTATGTCCCTCACCTTCATTTCCTTTTTGATGTACGTGGTTGTTCATACGCCCTTATGTTTTCTGTAATGGGCCTCTAAGATGCGTTCAGACATTCTATGACCTTTCAGTTGAGACAGAGACACAGAGACGAAATTTTTAAAAAGGAAAAAAAAAGAAACGTTTTAAACAGAGAAACACGGGCAAAAAGGGGGCTAAAAATCAGATTAAAACAGAAAAGAAAAGAAAATCATTGCTATTATTTATCATTATGATTACTTATATAGCGCCTATCCTCGGCTTGAGACCAAGCTCTAAGCGCTTTACAACCCACACTCGTTTACATAACGGGCTGCCTACCTGGGTAGTGCCGACTGAAGAGCTGCCAGCTGGCGCTTCATTCAGTCGTTTCCCCGCGTCATCCAGTCATAATCGCTCACTCAGTTTCCTTACTTCCTTCATTCTTTCCATTTCTCACGCAGGTTGCATGCTATGTGTAACGTTTCATCCATACCAAATTGTTAACAACAAAGTAGGCAAATTAGAAAGAACACGACAACATGAACTCTTGACACCGACAAGTCTGACACGGAATGGCTTAATGATCAAGATGTCGATCGTGGGTTGGGAGCCGAGCAGTAACGAGTATATGGTTTATGTCCTTCAGATTTTGTTTCAAAAATGAATCTTTTCTTACACAACACTGTTCAAAACTGATCCAAATAGGTCAGAGACGTAGACAGTGGAGCAATGAGATAGGAGATGGGGGTGGACCAGGGGGCTGATAGACAGAAACCCTTTACATGCTGCGACACGTGAAGTAGAAGGATGTACGTGAGAGTGGATGGGCGTGGGGATAAACGGAACAAGGTTGAAGTGTTAAAGATGATATGAAAGTTTCATGAATGCCACTAGACATGAATTCAGTTTTACTTCTTTATTTAATACTTCATTTTAACAAATATATATATCTATATATTATATATATATATTCAATATATATAGTGGGGGGGGGGGGGGGATGAATTAAATCAATGTGGATCAGAGTTTATTTCATCTTTTCAAAACGCTTCATGCGTCGATCTGAGTCTAGTATATTTTTTTTTAATATAAAGTATGGATACTGATCCTTGCCTTGTAAGATCAAAAACGAGATGTAAATCTCAATGCCTATCCGCGCAATAACAGTCGCAGACAAGGTTAAGAAAGAAGTTACAAAATAAACAACCTTTGATTACATGCGCGCTTCAAAAGACAGGCGGATCGTTAGCTATTGAAATGAAGACGTTTGGCACTGACAAAGAAAGATATGATATCAGCACGAGAAGCGATCTTAAAACGTTCAAGAACTCTTCTCTCTCTCTCTCTCTCTCTCTCTCTCTCTCTCTCCTCTCCCGTCTCTCTCTCTCCTCTCTCTCCTCTCTCTCTGATGCAGTCTGAAAGCATGATGTCCTTAGAATTTTTGTCAATGTATATCTTCCATGCACTTGAAAACTAGACATGAACTTTTGAACAGAAACTAGATGTATGAATAGTGTTTGTTTATCTCGGCCTGTGTTTCCTTGAATTATTTCCCCTTGTAATTGTTCGCTTGAGTGTTTCTGGAAAGAAATTACTTCCTTAGCCGATGACCCGTACCCCTTTTTATTTTATTCTCAGCAAACGTGAATCCATTGTATACAGGTCGGTGGCCTTACAATTAAAATTTTCAGAGTTCTCTCTCTCTCTCTCTCCCTCCCAGTCTCTCTTCTCTCTCTCTCTCTCTCTCTCTCTCTCTCTCTCTCTCTGTGCGTGTGTGTGTGTGTGTGTGTGTGTGTGTGTGTGTGGTGTGTTGTGTGTGTGTGTGTGTGTGTGTGTGTGATCCCCTAGAGTTTCAGTCAAGAAAATGTAAAAACGATAAACACAGGCTATGAATGTCAAGAACAAGAGTCAGTCAACTGAACCCAGATATACTATTGCAAATCGAAATCTGCAGACATCAAAATCTTTCTATGTCACACAAGGTTCATAATTTTCTTTT
>JADBJO010010538.1:25859-30859 GCA_016801955.1 Conus betulinus | reverse complement strand
AGAGAGAGAGAGAGAGAGAGACAGACAGACAGACAGACAGACAAACAGAGAGAGAGAGAGAGGAGAGAGAGAGAGAGAGAGAGAAATAGACAGGCAGCAGACTGAAGAGAGACAGGCAGACTGGAAGACAGGCAAAATTAATAGAGAGGCTGACAGACAGACAGACGACAGACAGACACAGACATACAGAGAATTTCAGTACAGAGAATTTTCAGTCAGACAGAGAGCAGAGACAGGCCAGAGAGAGAGAGAGAGAGAGAGAGAGAGAGAGAGAGAGAGAGAGAGAGAGAGAGAGAGAGGAGAGTGCATGCCCTCTGTTCTCTATACTTCTCGAGCATGAACTCTATGATCAGAGTATCTACTGCTCTGTAGACTGGTATAGGGAATAGCAGATACCCGAAACTTCTGGAAAGGAGAGAGATTTTTGATACACACGCGAACAACAACACAGGCCCACGTATGTGCGCATGCATGCATACTCTTACACGTACAGAAGTCCTGCATACATATGGGGGGAAAAGACTGTATAAATTTTGGAAACAAAAGTCAATTATTTGTCACCCGCCACATAGACCGTTCGTGGTAAGCATTCTATAGCAAGTTCTGGATTCAAGGATTTTCTTTGAAAATGCCTCATTTGATTGTTGTGACATCTTTGGCTTAATTCCCACACGAGTTCAGAATGACACAGATCAGTTACGTCATTGCTTTCTTGAAGAAGGTGAAATGAAAAATGTAATGCGAAACTTGTCAGTATAAATCTTTTCAACAAATCAGAACCTACTCTACAAAACAGTATGCACAAAGAGATCAGGTTGGTGTATTTTACATGTTTTACACTCATGCTTTGTGGATTCCACCTTCTTCACATGGAGCAGATTTCCTTTTGAATAAACCATTGATGTCGTTGTCATTGTTCTTGAGAAAGTCTGCATTTATTTAATTGTAAGGGGTCTGTACGTTTATGTGCAAGTCCATGATCAACTCTGGAGAGAACAACTACAAAATGTGGCGAGTGGAGGTACAGGAGCAAAAAACGCCAGTTTCGCAAAAAAACAGAGCAAGCACCTCCTTTCAGCCTGGCTCATATCTCAAGTCTGCCCTGTCTACACTTCAACAGTTTGTTGAATGCGAGGATCGGCCTGATCAGCCATCTTCATACACACACCACCACCCACTACCCTGTGATAGCAGAAGTCGTGGTCAATCTCGCCCGCGAACGACAACAACAAAGATAATGGGAAGTTGGACAAGGAAATATATACGTAGCTAGATACAGAACGTCCTTGGTACAACCTAACTGATTTTTTTAATTTTCTCAACACGTGAGATTTTCAGAAGGCATCCTACAAAGTTCTTTCAAAGTTTCTAAGTCTAGAATACCACCTGATCTTCTACTGCAGTGTTACAACTTTACTGCGTGATACATGAATTTCTTAAAATCCAGGAAAATATTTCATGCATGAAAAGTTCTAAAAGAATTTTCCTGTTAATGTAATTGGGCCATACTGGTCAACTGAGTGTAACCAGATTGCATTTCGGGTACTGCTTGCAAAGACACCACGTGTTGTGGTAAAAAACAAAGAGATAAGCTGTGCTTTCGGGCTGTCATTTAGTGGGCCCATGGCTTTTTATGCTTGATAAAGGTTTTATTGATAAACCGAAACTTTGCAATATGCGTATTGAGTGTTGGTGGTTTTCACTATCTTAAAAAGATATTCATGGTGTTGCTTGAGGCCGGTGGGATTCCTATCTTTTGATGTCAGCTTTGTCTTCAGAAATAGGATCAGTGGTAAGTCTGTGTCATAAGTCAGGTTATTAGCCTGGTCATCTGACCGGCCACCCGCCTTGGTGTGGTCTCACTGGCTGATGACCTATACTGTCTCAGGCTGGGACAGACGGAACATGGCGTCCATTCTTGTCTGTGATGGAAGCACACTGCCTCGTCCCCCCCTCCTCAGCCTTGAGCATAGAGAAAAGGGGGAGGAGGAGGCGAGATGGCGTGACGACGGTTGGCATTTTTCAGGATCATTAAGGGGGAGGAGGGGGGGGGGGGTCCATGCGTGCTTTGTTGCCCTTGTTCCCCGCCAAATCTGTCTCTCTGGCTCTGATTCTCTGTTCGTTGCTACTGTTGCACGCAGACTGCATTGAAAATTCGGGCGTTTGTCACAGACGCTTCCGTTGTTGACGTCAGGGCTTGGGCGTTCCTTGGATGAAAGGCATTCTTCCTGAATCTGCAGTTCCACGTTGCTGCTGTGTGCTGATCCCTCCCCCCTTCACCTTTCCTCTTCCCCCTTTCACTCCGCCTTCAACCTCGTGCCCCATTCTGGCACCATCCTAAGAGACGGCTTGCCGGAGGGTTGATTTATGCCTGCTGGCAGCTAGCTGCACGAGTCCTAATAGGCTGCAGGTCCCGTCGATAGAAAGGGATCGGGAGTGGGAGAGGGGGTTGTGGGGTTACCCTTTCAAGGCGTCAGCACGTCTGCCGACCTGTCACCATGACGTTGTGGCGATCTGCGCTATCCTGGTTTGACTTACTTCGTGGCAGAAAATCATGTCTCCCTGCTGGTACACAGCTAGGTTCTTATCCCATATTTGCGAACCCTGTCGAATGGTAAAAATGACAAGCTTATTAAAAGAAAACTTCTGACTTATACAGTGGATTTGCTTGAAAAAGAACGAGTGTCTGTTTTTCAAGCAAAAGAAAAGATACACTGACAGCCTTGCCTGCTCTATGGTAACGTTCCACCAGGAAATTCCTGCTCCATAGGCAGTCCTTCCCTGATGATTTGTTTGGTGTTTGTTTGTTTTTCATTCATTAATTCCCCATTTTGTTTCAAGGCGCGCAACAAGAAGAGAAGAAGAGAGAGGAGAGATAGAGGATGAGAGGGGGGGGGCAGGACAGACAGAGGAGAGCGAGAGATGCGAGAGAGAGAGGGAGAAGAGGAGAGGTGGCTGAGGATCGAGAGGGATGAGAGAGAGGCGGATGAGAGAGGCTGCGAGAGTGGGAGAGCGAGAGAGAGGGAGGAGAGACGAGAGCGATGAGAGAAGAGAGGAGCGAAAAGGGGAAGCATACACTGAAAAGACAGACAAACAGACAGAAAACTGAAACAAAAGACTATTCACCAGAAAACAAAGACAGACAGACAGACAGACAGACAGAACAAACAGAGAACAATGACGGGGGGGGGGAACATGAAGTGGGGGGCCGGGGAGGACGGTAGGAAGTAGGTGGTAGGCCACAACCTCAGTATGAAGGCTAACTGCAGACAATTTAATGGCCGACGGTGTAACCACATTAAAAACAATCATCAACTCCTGCTTTTCAGAGAGAGAGCTAGAGCGAGGAGCGAGCGAGAGCGAAAGCAGCGAGGGAAGAGAGCGAGAGAGAGGAGAGAGGGAGAGAGAGAGATTTGAGAGAGAGAGGTGGAGAGAGAGTCGAGGTTTGTTGTGTGTAGGAAAAGAGTGTGTGTGTGTGGGTGGGGGGGGGGGGGTTAGTGAGGGTTAGTGAGAAAATAAAATCTCAAGATTCAAATGTTTTATTCATAAAGGCCATAGCCCTTTGCAATCAGATATATGGAATAATGGTTTCAATCGCAAATTGGATGAGACAGATCGACAGACAGACAGACAAGCAAGGCAGGGCAGGATGACGTGAGGGAGAGAGAGGGGATGGGGGACAGTTAGAGAGGATGGGATGGATGGGACGGGGGACATCGATATGAGAAAGAGAGGAGAGAAGGTTAGGGGAGGACGAGAGATGAGAGAAGACGAGAAGAGAGAGGGAGAGGAGAGAGAGAGGAGGGAGAGAGGAGAGAGAGAGAGATGAGAGAGAGAATCAGACACACACACACACACACACACACACACCCACACGCACACGCACGCACGCACGCACGCACGCACACACACACACACACACACACACCACACACACACACACACACACACACACAGGCAGGCAGATAGAAAGAGAGACGGATTGGCAGACAGACAGACAGACAAGTAACAAGGCACAGAGGAGAGAGGAGAGAGAGACAGGAGAGACAGACAGACAGACAGACAGACAGACAGACAGACAGACAGAAAGGACAGACAGGACAGACAGACAGACAGACAGAAAAAGAGAGATAGAGAGAGGACAGGCAGACAGAGAGAGAGAGAGAGAGAGAGGAGAGAGAGAGAGAGAATAATCACGCTCGCAACGCACGCACCACGCGCACGCACAGACACACACACACTCACACATACACGCGCACGCGCGCGCGCGCGCGCGCGGACACACACACACACACACACACACACAACACACACACACACACACACACCACACACGCACGCACGCACGCACGCACGCACGCACACACACACACACACACACACACACACACCACACACACACACACACGCCACACACCACACACACACACCACACACACACCAGAGCTGAACAATGACTATTCACCAGAAGACGAACACAATCCGGCCCAAAAACGATGCCATTATGATTGGAATTCATGCACTTGTTTTCAGTGACATAATCAGGCATCTTCAATCTTTCATTAAACAATTCATTCAGTGTCTTGATAATCAACCACATTCAAAATTGTGTGTGGGTGTGTGTGTGTGTGTGTGTGTGGTGTGTGTGGTGTGTGTGGGTGTGAGAGAGAGAGAGAGAGAGAGAGAGAGAGAGAGAGAGACAAAGACAAGACAAGACAAGACAAATGCTTTATTTACGAGGATTAAAGCTAGCACTGACGTAACTTTTTTACATCTTAGTACCTCGCCCTGAGTAGGGACTCAACAAGCAGTGAAAAAGAAATAATGTCAGAAGCAAACAAGCAAACCAAGGCGATCAGCAATAGAAGGGATATCGATGAACATAGCAGAGAACCCCACAGACACATTAAAAAAAAAAGCCCAACCACCCATAAGCAATAATAAACAAAACAAATAAAAATTAAATAATAAATGAAAAAATATAAGAACTGGAGGACATA
>JADBJO010010538.1:12500-22658 GCA_016801955.1 Conus betulinus | reverse complement strand
TGAAGGTGGGCGCGGCGCTAAACCGTTGGTTGGGTGAGGTCTGGGCCAAGTGGGAAAAAACGCAGCGAGATGTAATATTTTCCAAAATCATTCAACACACGATCTTTAGATAATCGTCTGCCACGTTCACTGGTATGGTCCTTATGACCGACGCTTTCGATGAGATCGTCAACAACGTCATATTCAATGGTGTTGGAACAGCCAGTACGTGCATTAAAGTCACCAAATAGAATGAACGAAACATCACCCACACTCTCAATCACTTCCAAAATACATTGCTCCAACATAGCGACACCATTATAAACATCTGTTTCTTGTTGTAGTAGCTGGACGAACTTGGGGGTAAATAAATGCCCATTAAGACAACATGGGCCTCTGTTTTCATTAGTTCCTTATCAAGGCTTAATGCTATTATATTGTCATATTCGAGGGGTATTCTTTCCACATATTTCATAAGTTCCTTTCTAACCATAAGAATAAGACCACCAGATAATCGTGCAGTTACAGCATCTGACAAACTAACAGCAGGGGAGACAAACACATCATAGTTGGGGAATAAATAGGGTGCAGATGGAAATGTTGTTGCAAAAGTCTCAACCATAAGACAAAAATCAAACCGGAAAAGTACATACGCATTTCTGGATCCTGTAGACATGCCAGTCCTTCAATATTATATGACATGAAATGTAAACTAGAAGTGGATAGATCGCGGTTTATCGTAGAACTGATATGGGCGGGCCGCGTCCCTATTTATTATATTTTGTTGATTTGGAAGTGTTTTTGTTGTTCTTTGCTGTTGACACACTCTCAGCCAATGTCAGCTGCCTTCTATCGTAGGTATTGACGTTGACGCACTTCTAAGACGTCTCTGAACACTAGCCGTACGGGTATGACTTCGAGTTCTGTCTTGACTCACTGGGACTGGCGAAGTCCGGATATCGTCGATAGAATGGGTAGCAACACACACAGTCAATTGCTCAGGCTGGGTAGGGCAGTCTTCCGCGGATGCATTGGAAATGTGCTCCTTAGGAGATGTGGCGCTAGAGTTTTCACGATCAGTGTTTTCGTCACTAGCGCCAAACGCAGGTGACACACGTATACCAGCTTCTGCTGCAGGAGATGCCTCCTGTACCCCGGGGTGACTCGTGCACGGAGCAGCTGTATCTGCCGTGCGACTGAGTGCTGTTGTTGTTCATCACGATCAGAGGTCTGTTCAGCATCACTGCACGGTTTTTCAGATGTGGTTTTCTCAGCAACTTTGAAATCAATCGAGCTTCCTGGACAGGTAGCACCAGCAGACTCCCTCAGATCACCGCTGCATAGTGTGTCTGTGATCTGTTTCTCCGAGGTGGCGGCCTCTGCAGTGACTGTGTGATGTATGGTATCCCACCCTGGCCCTGACCGAGAAACACTCGTGCCACAGTCAGGGGGAACAGAAGGGAATCCTGAAGGTGATGGCGATGAATCACAAGCTCTCACTGCTACAGGTTGGCTGACTTCCTCAGCAACAGTAGGCACAGGAATGAGTTTCGCGTGGTTTAGAGGGTGGCTGTCGAACTGGGGATGATTTTTGTAGTCCTGCCCCGTGGAGTGATATTGATAGTAGTAGTAGGGACCATTCCCATAGTCCCCCCCTGCCCACTTCACTCGCGATCCCTCCGCCAGGGCCAGTACCCTGGTACCAGTTGTTGATGCCTCCACTATCCCAGTGACGACTGGGGTATTCCGTGTAGTCGGGGGGGGGTATGGTCTGTTGTACTGGTATCCCTGGGATGCTCTTGAATGACGTTGCTGCTGGTCAATGTGCAGATCGGTACGTCCTGTGGTGTTGTCAACCCCCCGCCGAAGTACTTCGGCAAAAGTGCCACGGTTCAAGGGGTGGTATCGAAGGGGGCCTGCAACCACAAGCTGGCTCCCCTTGTAATAGCACGAATGCCTCTGTCTCTGTACTCTTGAACCGTTTTCTGCTGCTTGGTCGTCAGGTCTCCTGCCACCTGAACTCTTTTTTTTTTCTGCAGTCCATCACGCCCTTTCGTTAAAATATCCATTTTGTCCCTCCATCTGGAAAACCTGACTATCACTGGACTGGACGTGGTCTAATGTTATTTCCAGTTCTTTTTCGTCCCAAACGATGGGCGTGCACGATGTCTTCATGTCTCCATCGCTTGCCAGGGACTGTGTTTTGCAATACATCAAGGATTTTCTCAAACAAACAAGTCATAATTGTCATCTTCAGTCTCTGAGATATTGAAGAACCTCGCATTATCGCGACGCGATTGCGCTTCCATTTTGTCGAGTTGGTTTTCAAAGTCTTTTGTGATTGAGGCTAGCTTTTCTTCCGTACTGCTAATAAAAGTGTGAAACGTTTTCATTTCCCGTGTCACAGTACGAAAATCATCCTCCAGTTTTGCTGTTTTTGACTGCACCGTTTGCACTTGATCGCGGATGTCACAAAATACACTGTCTATCTTTTCCAGTAATGTGTTGTTCAAGACAAGTAGTCGCTCGTTCAGTTTTTCCTCGAACAGCTCCAATAATTTGTCGTACTGTTGAGAGAACATAGTCTGTAATAAAGTTTCGATTTCCTTGTCAGGCCCAGGATTCAGTTCTATGTCACCGGCACAGAGAAGAATCTGTAAAAGCACAACAGTCAAGAGCACGCATGGGTTTGCGCACTTCTCGCTTTCCGTATGTAAACAAACATGGCTGCCGCCAGCTTCACTCGTTTGGCCATGAAAGAAACATAAGTTGCGATGAAATGGCCACATGTAGGTCGGAACGCCAATGGTTCTGCAGGCATTTTGTTACAGAGGATTAGTCACTTGCACTTCTTAGTCCGAAATTCTTGTAGTCTGGTGTTAATTAACGATTATAATTGGAATAACGAAGAGCGACCAAAAAATACGACTTCTCTGTGGACTTGAAAACCGCTCACCCCCAGAGAGAGAGAGAGAGAGAGAGAGAGAGAGAGAGAGAGCAAGTCACAATATGTAATCATTTTTCGTAAGACATGAAAATACGTAGAAGGTATTTAGCAACGTGAGATGGAATTTGGGGAGGGGGGGGGGCAAAAAAAAAAAAAAAAAGAAAGAGAGAGAGAGAGAGAGAGAGAGAGAGAGAGAGAGAGAGGGAGGGAGGGAGGGAGAGGAATTAAGGGAACAACAGAAACTGAAGGTAGTAATTAAGCATAAAATGTAATAATTTGAAATGGAAATGTACTAAAACGTACAAAAATTAGTATGTGTAAAAACAGAAGGTAACATGAATTTGACAAAGTATGTACATAATTTGGAACACACACACGCACGTTCGCGCAGAGAGAGAGAGAGAGAGAGAGAGAGAGAGAGAGAGAGACAGACAGACAGACAGACAGACAGACAGACAGGCAGAGAGAGAGAGAGAGAGGGAGAGAGAGAGTAAAAAAAAGGGCACAACATATAATCATTTGTTTCATAAAGCATGAAAATGCGTAGAAGGTATTTAGTAAAATGACATGCAGTTTGGAGGGAGAAAAAAAAAAGCCAGAGAGAGAGAGACAGAGAGACAGAGACAGAGACAGAAAAGACACAGAGAGATACAGAACTGGAGAGAATCAATGAATACATGAAACGGAAACCACTCATGGAAAGATCATGAGACAGATACATTAACAACATGTGCAATATAACACACGAAAGAGCTGACTAAAAATAATGAAACAATACATATATTATGAGCAAAATCATGATAAGAAGATGAGAACAAGGAGAGGATGTACTTGAAGGCACTTGTGTGCGCGCGCGCGAGAGAGAGAGAGAGAGAGAGAGAGAGAGAGAGAGAGAGAGAGAGAGAGAGAGAGAGAGAGAGAGAGAGAGAGAGAGAGAGAGAGAGAGAGATATTCAGATTCAGATTCAGATGCTGGACTCAGGTGACCATCTCGTGCCAATGAAATAGGGTTCCGGCCGGTCCCTTTCTCATCCCCGATGTTTATCCGCGGCTGTGGAGGGAACGTCTACTGAGGCGACACCGGTTACCTTGTCATCGCACGACAGTGGCAGTGAGCTGGTGACGCCACGTGAAAACTGTGCACCCGTGATCTGTGGCGATGTTTTTGTGTCACCTGAACACGTGGACAGTGATACCGTGGGTGTGTTGAATGAAAATGTAAATAGTTCGAACTCGTCCGAGTGAGAAATGAGTTTAATGATGCCAGTGTGTGTGATACATCAAAACCGTTTTCTTTTTCCTACATTGGAACATTATGGGATTGCTTACTAAAATATCTGATCATGATTTTGTTTCGTATGTCTGTTCTTTTGATTTTGTCTGTTTAGTTGAGACGTTTGTAGAAGATTTTCAATTATCTATTTTTAAAGGGTACACGGTGTTTTGTAGACCGGCTGTTAAACTGTCAGTACACGGAAGACGCTCAGGCGGAATTGTCTGCTTGTAAGGAATGAACTGTGTCCTTATGTCAAACCTGTATGTGTGAAATCTTCTCTTTTCTACGCTTTTCTTTTGGATAAATGTCTTTTCGGTTTAGAGAGAGACATTATGTATGTTTGTGCTTACATACCACCTGAAAACTCACCCTATTATGTGCATTTTGACTGTGAAAATGGTGTCGCTTTATTGGAAGATTTTTTTATGTGACTGTTTGCTGTGTAATGAAGAACATGATGCCTATATAGTAATAAATGGGGACTTAAATAGTAGAACCTCAAACATTTCTAGTGATTTTGTAACTAATGAGTGTGATTATGAAAATCAACATTTGAGTGGTCCTTTGAACTTGAACAGAAATTCTGAAGACCATGTGCTTAATAACTATGGCAAAATGTTACTCAACATGTGCACTGTTTTAAACTTATGTATTTTGAATGGTATGTGTAAGGTGACCTTCAAGGTCATTACACGTACATATCGGATAATGGTAGCAGTGTAGATGATTACTTTTTACTGTCGAATGATCTGTTTTCAATCATTTCTGATAGCAGTAGAATGAATGTGTCTGACAGGATCGAATCTGATCATTTGCCTTGGAGTTATATGTTCATTTCCCTAAGAATAATAAGAAATGTTCAAAAAAGATAATAGTAATGTTCAGGTTTTGGGAAAAGTTTATATGGGACGAAGCCCACAGCAGTATGTTCATAGACAACATCTGTTCAAATGAAATGCAAATTCAGTTTGAAATGGCGATCACTTTGATTGATGAAAATATTAACGAGGCACTGAGCTTTTTAATCATTGTATAAAAAGTGCAGCAGACGTTATGAAGAAACAGGTACACATTGGTAAGGGAGTGAAAGAGGACGACTGGTATGATGATGAATGTCGTGTGGCCAAAAGAAGTGTACGCAATTTGTTGAACAAATTTAAGCGTACATTATCTCCACCCGATCGCACTTGTTTATGTATAGCAAGGCGTGAATATAAACATTTGTTAAAGAGAAAAGAGAAGCAGTTCAATGACACTTTGCTTAATAATCTATTAACTTCAGTAAATAGCCAACAGGAATTCTGGAAATCTGTGCGTAAAATTTCCAAGACAAGAAGGCAGCCTTTAAATGATATTAGCATAAACGATTGGTATGTACATTTTAAAGAATTGTTAGAAAGAAAAGACAAATTTGATAATGATTTGATTCAGGAGAAGATATTAGTAACCAAAGTGCTTTTGCAAATCGTTATAGTGCTGTAAACAATGACGATTGTTGTGATGACGATGGGTGATGAATTCGACGATAGTGATAGCGAAAGTAATTTGAATCAGCCTATCTCAGCAGAAGAAATTTTGAGCGCTTTAAAGACACTGAAAAATCGCAAGGCGGCTGGACCTGATAAAATTATAGGGGAATTTATCAAAAATGCGTCCAAATCAAATTTAGTAATGGAATTTTTTGTTAAATTTTTCAATTCCCTGTTTAATAGAGGCATATACCCTGAAGGCTGGTGTGAATCAATTGTTTTACCATTATATAAAAAGGGTGATGTTATGAATCCAAATAACTACAGAGGAATTTCGCTGTGTAATGTATGTAGTAAATTGTATAGTACAATTATTAATAAAAGACTTCAAGTTTGGGTTGAGGATATAACATTACAGGTGAATTTCAAGCTGGATTTAAACAAAATTATGCCACAATAGACCACATGTTCACATTATTAGCTTTCGTTCAAAAACAGTTTTGTCTCAATCGTAAATTGTATGTTGCTTTCATCGATTTTGAGAAAGCCTTTGATTCTGTTAATAGAACTATACTTTGGCTTTTTTGTTGAAAAACGGAATTCATGGAAAGATGTATAAATGTATTATGAGTATGTATGATCATGTAAAGGCAAGGGTGCGATGTGGTGCTGCTTTAACAGATTATATCAACTGTACATCTGGTGTTAAACAGGGTGATGTTTGCAGCCCAGTTTTGTTTTCCTTTATTTATTAATGAGCTGACTACCAAAGTCATAGGCTCTGGAAAGCATGGTGCCCATTTTGTAAATGATGTTCTTGAAATATTTATTTTACTTCTTGCTGATGACGTTGCATTAATATCAGAGACTGTAATAGGCCTCCAAACTCAGTTGAATAGTTGCAAAGGGCAGCTGATTCACTCCAGTTGAAAGTAAATATGAGTAAGAGTAACATAATTGTTTTTTCAGAAAAGGCGGTTATCTTTCTGCTAGAGAAAAAATGGACATATAATGCAATATATATGCCTGTTGTAAATGTATATAAGTACTTAGGGATATATTTCTCTACGAGATTAAGTTTCACTTTTGCATGTAAAGATATTGCTTGCAGAGCCAAAAACGCATTGCTATGTATTATGAAGAAATTGTCGATGCTTAACAATGAATCTCTTGCCTTGTTTTTGAAATTGTTTGATGCTAAAATCCTGCCTATGTTACAATATGGGGCTGAACTGTGGGGTCTTGATGCTGGAGCTGCACAATGCGAAAAGGTTCATTTATTTGCTTTAAAAAAGTTTTTGGGTGTCTCACCACAAACACCAAATGATCTTGTGTATGGTGAGACTGACAGATACCCCATATCTTTGCACTCCATTGTTAAATGTGTCAAGTACTGGTTAAAGCTAACTCAGATGGCAGAACACAGATTGCCTCATAAAGCGTATAAGATGCTGTTAGAGCTAGATAATAGAGGCAAGATGAACTGGGTGTCGCATGTTAGAATGAAATTATACGAATATGGTTTTGGGTATGTGTGGCTTAACCAAGGTGTCGGAGATATGAACAACTTTGTCCGTACGTTTTAAAGAAAGACTTATCGTTTGTAGATGGCAAGATTGGAATTTCCATGTTCAAAATAGTAACAGGTTTAGTTTTTATAGAACATTTAATGATCTGCATTCTCTCCCCAATGTACATGTCAATGCGTATGGACAGGCACCTAAAGTTTATAATGACTAAGTTTAGAACTGGAGTGTCTGATATTTTTATTTCATCATTATCGTTATAAACAATCAATAACTCTGATATGCTATGTCCATTATGTCGACAGTCAAGAGAAGATGAAGTGCATTTTGCATTAACTTGTCCAGAATTACAAGATTTAAGAGGAACATTCATTCCACGGAAATTTTATTCAAGACCTTGCCTGTTCAGGCTTGTCTTGTTAATGTCATCTAAGAATGAAAACATTGTAAAACAGTTTGCTATTTATTTGTATAAAGCTTTCAAAAGGCGAGGCGTTTATGTAATGTAATTATTATATTGAATCTGATGATGCGGCTTTATTGTGTTTCATGTATATCCCCCTTCTGAGGGGGCCAAGGCCTATAAGAATAAAACATCTGAATCTGAGAGAGAGAGAGAGAGAGAGAGAGAGAGAGAGAGAGAGAGAGAGAGAGAGAGAGAGAGAGAGATGCATAAGCGAAAGGAGCAGCAGGGAACGACGATAGAGAGAGGGAGAAGAGGCGAGAGTGGTGTGGGAAAGAGCATGTTTGGAACAATCTAACAATAAAAAATAAACAACAAGGAGATGTAAGACAATCGATTTTGACACACCAGGGAAAACAGAAAATAAGCATTTCAAATACAAAACACTTTCTAATTAGACAGGCTCATACATAAGGTAAAGAGAGGGGTGGTGGTTGGTGGTGGATTTATGGCGGAGTATGCAAATACTGGCAGATGAGATGGTTGAAATAATGGTGTTTGAAGGTTGATATGCATTGGTGTGTTGTTGGTTGATTCAGGGAGCGAGTTCCATTGACAGGAACCTGAATATGTTAAACTGGATTTGAATAAGTCAATTCTAGGAACAGGGACATGAAGTTTAGGTAGAGTTCTTGAGGAATTTATCGGGAATCTGTGAACTAATGTGGAGGGTGCCTTCCCAGACACAATCCTGTGCATTACGATCCCTTTGTTGTATTCTAATCTCAGACTTAAGGGAGAACCTGAATCTTTTTATAGTCCGAGTCCAGAAGACTACTGGTTTTTAGGAGGACTAATTTGAGTGCTCGCTTGTGTAGGCTTAGTAATGGTTTGAGGGTGTTAGCGCTAGCACAGTCCCATAGAGTAGATCCATAGTCTATGTGTGTGATTGAATATGAGACTGAAAAAAGAGCTTGCGTGAATGCAGGTCGAGGAAGCGTTTGATTTTGGAGAGTTGATAAACTTTCTGTGAAACTTTTTTGCACAGTGAGTTTATGTGAGCTTGCCAACTAATATTGTTATCAATTGTTATTCCTAGCACTTTGAGGCATGTTACCTGTTCAACAGGTTCATCTTTCAGATGTACAGGAGGAAACTTAATAGTGAGATTTTTGTCTTTTTTGCCTGGTTGTGATAAGCATGGATTTAGTTTTTTGAGGGTGAAGCGACATGTGATTTAGTTCAGTCCATTTTACGAGGTCATTCGCACTTTCTTGTAAGTTTGTGCAAGAACAGTAACATCAGAATGATTTGTGTGTATTGTTGTATCATCTGCAAAGAGTTCACATGCGGATGTGATATGGAGTGGTAGATCATTGATGTAAATTGTGAACAGTAAGGGACCCAGGATAGAGCCTTGTGGGACGCCATAGGAAAGTGTTTGAAATGAAGAAGTAGTTGTATTGATTTTCACACATTGTTGCCTATTTGCGAGATATGATTGAAAAAACTTAAGAGTTTTTGTGGATAAGCCATACAATTTTAATTTCTAAGAAGAAGGTTATGGTCTATCACATCAAATGCTTTTTTGAAATCGATGAATAGGACACCACAATATCTGTTGTTGTTAATGCTATTTAGCCAGTCATCAACTAAGTTGATTAGGGCTGTGTGGCATGAATGGTTGTGTCGAAACCCCGACTGTCTTGGATGAAGCAAATGGTATGTATTAAGGTGGTGTAGTGTGTGTGTGTTCATGTGTTTTTTTTTTTCCAAAGGTTTGGAAATAGAGGAAATGATTGAGATTGGTCTGTAGTTTGCAGGGTCTGAGTTGTCACCTGCCTTGTGGATAGGAATGACTTTTGCTTTTTTGAAACTGTCGGGAAAATGATTTTTGTCTATGCATAAATTGAAGACGTATGTTAATGTATCTGTAATTGCTGGAGCTGATAGTTTGAGGATTTTCCCGTCTAGGCCATCCACCCCGCAGGTACCTGACTGTTTTAGGTGCGTTAGGTAGTGATAAACTTCAAAGACTGTTATTGGTGGAATATAAAGTTCAGACGTGATGTTTTTATCTTGGCAATATTGTTTCAGTTTTTGAAGATCGTTTGATTTGGAAGAATCTGTCGTGACAATTTTATTAGCTATAGTGCAAAAGTGCGTGTTTTAGCTGTTCGACAGAGATGTCTTTAATTACAGTTGATTTTGAAGAAGATTTATTGTTTGTAAGCTCGTTAATAGCTCTCCATACTAATTTTGGGTTCTGATTTGATGATATTAGTTCTCGATAATATTATTTTTTTTTCTCTCTGCGCTTCTGTGAATTTATTGCATTCTCAGTTTTCTAGATTCTTCTTCATAGCCATGTTGTTTAAGCAGATCTCTAAGGTAACCTGCCTCCTGTAACTCTTTAGTGTACCATGCTTTTTACTCCTTTTTTGGACCATGTGACACAAATTGGGTAATGGTCACTACAGTTTAGAACAGGGACGCAGGCTTCTGCTTATGTTAGTGTTATCTGAAACATAAACATGGTCAATAAGTGTCTTCGAGTTT
>JADBJO010010537.1:68533-71951 GCA_016801955.1 Conus betulinus | reverse complement strand
CCTACGCCTACTGTGTTTTTTTCCCACCTGATCGACCGTCAACTCTCTCTCTCTCTCTCTCTCTCTCTCTCTCTCTCTCTCTCTCTCTCTCTCTCTCTCTCTCTCTCTTAATTTAACTTTGCCCTTTTCCCTCATATTCATTATTCTTTTGCATTGAAGATTTTTGTTGTGTGTGTATTATACGGACACATTTGTGTTTGTATTTAAGTGTATCCTCGCTATTTTCGTTTTAGTTCCACAAATGGTACAATCATCTTCAGCGTGGTCACAGAAAGATGGGTTACGTATAGGTCATCTAAATATAAACCATATACAAAACAAATTATAGGAGGTATCCACTATACTGTATAATCAAGAGAAATCCTTTCATATATTTGGCCTCACTGAATCAAGACTTTCAGATATTGTCCCTGATGCCACTGTCTTAATCTCTGGCTACAATATTGTACGCAGAGATCCCACCGAATCCAAATCTACGGGCATATTAATTTACAGTCAGGAAACACTAAAAATGCGCAACTTTTATATGAACTTGAAAAGTTTTGGCATTGAATCAGTTTGGCTAGTAATCAGTTTGAAGCGAACAAAAACCCATCTAAATTGGAATCGAGTATCGAAACCCAGTAGAAAATGCTGATTGGATGGACAAGATTACGGCCATGATGGATGCTTCATCGCTTGATGCTACAGAATTAATACTTTTAGGTGATTTCAACATTGATCTGTTGAAATGCCAAACATCATCATGCTCAGATAGGACTACTTGGTACAACTTATTCCAAATTATAGATATGCCCACCCGAGTTACGCCCACAAGCAAAACATTAATCGACCACATCTAGGCCCTATCTTTGTGAACCACATAACGTCATTGAGAAATGTGTGCCTTTGAATGGATGCAGCGACCACTTTCCAGTATGCATTACATGGAAAAGAAGTGGAATCAAAGTTCCTAAAACACGCCACAAACATATCACATAGATCTTTTGGACAGTCTCATGAAGATGACTTTCGCACTGACCACATGAAATCCCCCCTTATAAATGTTTATGATTGCACTGATCCAGAGAAAGCGCTAGAGTTCTGGCTACACACGTTTAATTCTGTTTATGACAAGGATGCGCCATTCAAAACGCGTAGAATTATACATAGTGCACAACCGAAGTGGACGACTGATGAGATACAAACTGTTTGTTTCTTAGGCAACGATCTGCTTGAAGTAGAAGGGAAGTCGGATGGATTTAAAAGGCAACGTAATAAAGTCAATTCACTCAAACGGACAGCAAAAATGAAATTTTTTCGTGAACTTGTAGCCAACAAACAAAATTCGAAGTGCATACGGCAAGCAATAAATGAACTTACGAATAAGATTTCACAGTCAAAGATAAGTCCCATAATCAGCATAACACCAAATGAACTCAACAAACACTTTACAACAGTTGCAGAACACATTGCCAAAGAAAAAAATACTGACTCAAATGAACTACGAAAATTGAAAAAAACTTTTGCAATGCTAAGAACATTCGTTCAGCTCCACCAGTTTCGCGTATAACAGTTAGTAATGTTTACCAAGGTTCATGCCAATTAAAGCAAACAGGAAGTGGCAGACCTGACGGGATTGATGGAAAAATTCTGAAACTATCAGCACCTGTTATATATGAAACTCTAACCTACATTTACAAAATGTATGCATTTATAAACGTCACTTCCTGCTCAGTTCAACGCTGCAAAAGTGATACCCGTTTTCAAATCTGGAGACAAATCTGTTCCATCAACTTACAGACCTATATCCTTTTGCCAGTTCTGAACAAGCCCTTGGAAAAAAAAACACATAAATAAACATCTTTGCCACTATTTTGACTCCTCCAGCCTGCTAAATAAAAATCAATCAGGATTCAGGAAAAATCATTCTTGTCATACAGCGCTTACAAACCTAGTAGATCAATGGCTAGCCAGTGTTAATGAGAATAATATTGTGGCGCACTGTTTGTTGATTTTGCAAAGGCTTTTGATGTAATTGACCACAAATTGTTATGCAGGAAGCTTTTATCATATGGTATAACAGGAAATACCTTCCAGCTAATCACATCACTCCTAGAAGACCATTGATGTAATGTCACTTAATTAATAATTCTAGTCTTGGGTACTGTATGAACAGTTCAAGAAGAAGGAAAAAAATGGGTGAAGGGATAGGAGGATTATGATGGCATCTCTCTCTCTCTCTCTCTCTCTCTCTCTCTCTCTCTCTCTCTCTCTCTCTCTCTCTCACACACACACACACACACACACACACACACACACACACACACACACACACACACACACACACACACACCACACACACACACACACACACACACACACACACACGCACACACATACCCTGCACACATGCGCGCGCGCATACATACATCATGATAAATAAGTTATGATCATTGATGCTAGCACTTTATTGTCGCTAACTGATAACTGATTGCAGTACTGTTCGTTCTCGTCTTGCCTTGTAACCACGTCATGTAAATGTAAATGAGAAAAAAAGGTAATTACTGATGCGTTGTAGTTGTCTGATTATCATCCTTAGCAGCTTGTACTACGTTAATATTTTACAAAAGGAATGTAACTCTCTCTCTCTCTCTCTCTCTCTTCTCTTTCTCTCTCTCTCTCTCACTCAGGGGGGGGGGGGGGGGGGTGTCACGTGGTTTGACATGAAGCGACAGGGCGCCATTTGTCTAAACTGCGAAAATTATTTTCGATTAGTCTTCGACAATGCCAGTTACTGGACTTCCAGCCACTGTAGAGACAGCCCTGAGCGCCCTGCTAACCGAGAACACAGTGTCAAGCTGGAAAATTGCAGGTGAAGGCAGCAACACCGTCGTCGTCCTACGACTGAAGCCAGCCGTCCCTGTCAAAACAACAATGGCGGATCCCGTCTTGAATCGAGGAACGCGAGTTCAGTATTACCGAAAGAAACCGCCCAGCCAGGTGCGACGTGATCAGGAAACAGCAAAGCAGCAAAATACACGGCTTGAACAGGTTGGTGCAGATAACGGAAACGCTTGTGTAGTGAATCAACTAGCCTTGTTTGACACAGAAGTTGAAGATCACAGTACACAGTGCACTACACAGGATGTTTTTGAACACATCAAGCCTACAGATGTTGACAGCGAGACTGACACGTCCAATGTTCAAGACAGTCTTCTGCCTTCGTACTCCAGTCAGTCTGAGTGCGATATCGTTAATCAGGAGATCCAGCACTCTGTCATCGACACAGGCTTCGAACATCCTATCGACAGAACAGTGGCAGGCTTTGACACGGGTGTGGTGAAAGACTACGTTAGCACTTTGACTGATCGGCAGGTTCAGAGACGGTTGAAGGATAAGCACAGAAACTTAGAATTCCGAAAGATCGTGCTTCACC
>JADBJO010010537.1:51033-58533 GCA_016801955.1 Conus betulinus | reverse complement strand
GGGTCTGGAGCCCGTAGACAGGTCGTCGTGCAGCATGTCCTGTGGAATTCGACCGTCGTCCATGCGGCTGACATGACCAAGCCAGCACAGGAGTCTCTGTGTCAGCATGGTAAACATGATAGGCATCCGTGCCTGGGTCAGGACCTCATTGATGGTGATGCGATCCTTTCAAGTGATATCCATGAGTCTTCTAAGGCAGCGCAGGTGGAAAGCGTTCAGTCTGCGTTCTTGTCGAGAGTACAGGATCCATGCCTCAGTTCCGTAGAGAAGAGTGCTCGGCATGTAGGCTTGGTACACGTTCATCTTAGTGTTTGACGTTAGCATGATGTTGTCCCAGACTCTCTTCACTAGATGGGCCATCGCTGTTGCTGCTTTGCCGATACGCACATTCAGCTCGGCGTCCAGAGAGAGGTTGCTGGAAATAGTGGAGCCCAGGTAAGTGAAGTTGTCGACCACTTCCAGGGTGTGATCACCGATGGAGATGCGGGGAGTGCTGTCTACGTCTTGGCCCATGACGTTTGTTTTCTTCAAGCTGACAGTGAGGCCGAACTCGGTGCAGGCATCAGTGAAGCAGGTGATGAGCCGTTGTAGCGCTTCCTTGCTGTGAGCAATGAGGACTGCGGCGTCTGCAAAGAGCGTCCACATGATGAGGATTTACCGCACCTTCAACTTTGTTCAGAGGTATGCCAGGTTCAAGAGGCTTCCGTCACTCCTAGTGTAGATGAAGATGCCGTCTTCAGACTGTCGGGAGGCATAGCACAGCAGCAGGGAGCAGAAGACGCCGAAGAGGATCGGAGCGAGCACACACTCTTCTTTGACATCGGTCTTGATCGGAAAGGGGTCAGAAGATGAACCGTCGGACTGGACAGTGCCATTCATGTTGTCATGTAAGGACGTGATCACCTTTAGGAGCTTGGGGGTGTGTTGGAGGGAACATCCAATCCGATGAAATCGGGTGAAGAGGCCTGACCGATTGACCAAGTCAGGTCGATGAAGGCGATATACATGGGTCTTCTCTGCTCGTGGCACTTTTCTTTAGCTTCCTCAGGGAGAACATCATGTCGATCGTCAACCTCGCGGCTCTGAAGCCGCACTATGTCGCTGGGTACACACGTTCAGCGAGTAGCTGCAGCCTGTTGAAGACGGCGCAGGCAAACGCTTTGCCAACAATACTGAGGAGGGATATTCTGCGATATTTACTGCAGTGGCTGCGATCCCTTTTGTTCTTGTATAGCGTGATGAAGTTTGCACCGCGCATGTCCTGGGGTATGGTCCCTTCTCCCAACTGCAGCAGAAGCTCATGGAGGTGACTGAGGCGAGAACTCTCCTTGCCGGCTTTAATGACTTCTGCTGGAATGCCGTCACTTTACCACAGGCAAGCAAGTCGATGACCTTGCCGAGTTCCTCAATGGTGGGTGGGGCATCGAGCTCCTCCATGACAAGAAGGGAAGTGGTGTTCTCAACGGCTGTGTGGGTGACTGAGTTCTCCCTGGAGTACAGCGCCTTGTAGTGCTCCGCCCATCTCTCCATCTGTGTGCTGTGGACAGTGATGACCTCCCCTAATGTAGATTTTAGAGAAGCGGTCTTGATGGCGCTAGGGCAGAATGTTTTCATCATGCCTTCGTACATTGCGCGAATCCTGCAGCAGTCGGCGGAGATCGGGATGCCCCGGCACAGGTTCAGCTAGTTCTCACTGGCGCTTTTACGGGCGATCGGCCGGATGTTGCTGCAAGCTTTACGGAGTGCGGCGAGCGTCTTCTTTGAGGGCTCTGTCTCCGCGATTACTGCTTCATCTTTCTCACTCTCTTCCTATACGTGTCTGAGGTGAATTGGTTGGTGGCATTGTTGATATGGTTCCACAGTGATGGACCGCTGTGTGTCATGCAGTCCTCTAGGGCCTTGTCAATGGCTCTGGTAAGGCGTTCGCACAGTTCGGGCACTGACAACATAGCTGCCTAGATTCTAGGATATTCCTTCCGCTTGCTGTGGTGGCTTTGCTTGAGTCGAAGACGCCCCTTGCCGCCGACCATGGAGTGGCGATCTGCACTAGTCCAGGCATTGAAGTCCCCGCGCAACAACATGTGTTCCTTTGCAAGTAGCTCTTTGATTTGGGCTTCCAACTCTTTTTAGATCCCACCCTTAGCCTCGGCTGCAAAACAGAGTGTGGAGGCATACACACTAAGGATACTTGTTGGTCCAGTAGAGGTTGAGAGCCGAAGAGAGAGGATATGCCCTGTCCTTTTGGAAGGTGGTTCAACTGAGGACAGAAGAAAGTTTCACACTTCGAATCCGATGCCATACAATCGGGGCTCCTCTGTCTCCAGTCTTTGCCAAAAGAACGTGTATTCCTTCTCCGTGAGACTGCCGTTGGAGGTGAGTCTTGTCTCTTGCAGCGCCGTGATGTCGATGTTGAACCTCTTCACCTCACGATCGATGATGGCTGTTTTCCTGGCGTCGTCAACTTGCTGGAGGTAGTCAGAAAGGTCGGGGCACATCGTTCTGACTTTCTAGGTTGCCAGCTGCAAGCTGGTAGTTTCAATTTAAGTTTTTCTTTTTTTTTTATTGCCTGGTGCAGGGTTTGCAGTCTGCTCTTTTTCCCCTGAGCTCAAAGCACCCATTGGAGCAGACAGACTGTGGCGGGTCAGCACCTTATTGGCTGACGGCTGCCCAGCTTGAGGCGGGCGGGTACCTGACCAGCAGAACGCGATGGCCCCTCCCACCATCAGAGACAATCCATAACGCCCGAGCTCTCGCTAATACGCTCTGGGCTTATAACTCGTAACTGCTGTCTTCCGTGTTCTTTCTGTCGCTGTGATAGCAGCACTGGAGTGGCTTCTTCAGGACACAGGCCTGGGCGAAGTGTGCGGAGATCCTGGGGTGCTCAATTGCCTAAATCCCCCTCTTGGCTTCCCTGACAGGGTCCAACGAAAAGGGCAAGCCAGCGCAGTCTGGTGCTGCGGCTGCAGGTGTTGCTGGAAGGTGTCACAGTGTGTTGGCCAACCACCCTAGGGGCTCCACTCTGGATTTTCTTTCAGAGTTTACTCCCTTAGCCTTTGTCTCTCCCGAGACATCCACAAGGCAGTGAAGCAGTTTGACCCATAGCTGAGAGCCAGGTTCGTGGGCACCAGGGCGTATCCACACATCGGTAGGCCAGCATGCCACACCACTGTAGACTTCCTCGGAGTCCCTTGTAGTTTAGCCTGAGTCCATAAGGTCCCAGTTGACGTGTGTCGCCATGAGGATGCGCTACATAGGGCTGGCTGGTGGAGAGGCGATATTTTGACAGGAAAAGACTGACGCATTCTGCTCTCCTTTTCACGCTGCTGCAAGCAGCAGTGCTAGTCAGCAGTGGAGGCTGACAGCAAAAAATGACAAACACACAGACAGTTCGCCAACACACCAGGCACATCACACCAACCATTGAGACATCACATAAACGTTCACTTACTATATAAGAGCATACACGCGCTTGTTTGCCCTTGTTCGTACACACCCACTCTCACACAAACAACTGTGTTGATAATTCCCTTTTTCCTTCTGATTTCCTTGACTGCTTTCCTATCTTTCTCTACATGCTTTGTCCCTTCCTTGGTTCCTCCTCTTTCCTTCGTTCTTTTCTCCAGTGTCACTGTATCTAACCTGGCCTTTCTCTCCAATTCCTCCTCTCCACATCTTTTGTTCATTCTCTTCTTCCTTGTTCCTCACAGATCAACGAACAGTACGACGACTCCATCGTGACCATGGTGACCAAACAACGTGACCAGGCACTACGTGAGCTAGACGCCCTGACAAGCTCCATTGACGACGACCTCAGCACCCACATCAGCACCGCCCAGCGACACCTGGACTCCTTCATTCAGCTGCAGCAGCAGATCTCCCACGCCATCGACAGCGACAACGATGCCGAGGTAGTGGTGATGGAGAGGGAGTGAGAGAAAGGGAGGGAAGTGTGGAGGAGGTGGAGAAGATGGAGAGTGGTCTGTCCAGCAGTACGCAGAGGCCGAGTCTTCAACGGGATGGTACACCGGTTCTGAGGGAGCAGGATGTGGCCCGGTTGTTTGGCAGCCCTGTCCGTCTGCAGCTGCCCAGCGTCGCCCCTAAGGACACAGCCACCCCCTGGTACAAACATGACGGAGTTTATGGCTCTCTAGAGGTCACAGCTCTTCGGTGCCTCTCCCATAATTCCATGATTATTATGTATGGAAGCAGAGCTACTGCCAATGATCATAAAATGGAAATCACAGTGAACGTCCACACATGCAAGGTGATTGAGTCAGAACAACTTGCAAAAAGAAAAGAGTTAAATAAATAACAATGCGTGCCTGATCGTTCATGCAAAGAGAGGCAGTTTTGCCAGAGTTTTCTCTGCAAAATCACCCACCCAAAGTAGCTGTGAGAAGTCCGAGTGGAAAAGAAACAGAATTTTACCTAAAAGATGCCTCAGCACCAGTCGCCATTGATGTTGAAGACAATCGGAAATACCTTATTGTTCTGAGCGAAGACACCTCTCCGTCACCTCCCGGGTATGAAGGCACCACCACGAAGTCATCTGACCCCGCCGCTGTCCTCGCACGGACCAAGACACGCATGGTGCAGATGTACGTCCCTAAGCAGAGCAACCCAGTGAGTTGCTACACACCGCCGCAACAACCTTTCTTCCCCACAGATGTCTGCTTCTACGGTGTGGGTCTCCTGCTGATCTCAGACCTGGCTACTGACAGCATTCACCTGGTGCTAGTGACTAACAACCAGTTCCAGTTTATCCGTTACCTGGCCAGTGGATCTCCTCACATTCTGCGCCCCACAGCTGTGTGTTCCTGCTATGGGTCAGTCTTCATTGGTGTGAGAACGGCTGGGTTGTACGCGCAAAACGCCTTTCTGATGATGAACATGACCAAAGGGAAGAGAAGAGATGGAGGAAGACGAGGGGGAGAAGGAAGATGAGGAAAGCATTAACGGGGGCAGTCGTCTGCTTCAGGTGGAGAACTGCAGTGAATCAACCGTCAGTGTGGATGCCATCTGAAACATGTCTTCCCGCGGGATCAACTGGACAACACCAGATCTACAAAGCTCTTATTAGGAACCTACATGACCGCAACTGATACAGATGACCCCTGAGGATCTGTTCACACACACACACACACACACACACACACACACACACACACACACACACACACACACACACACACACACACACACACACATACTCGCACACACACACACACACACACACACACACACACACACACACACACACAACATATGACAGACAGACACACACACACACACACACACACACACACACACACGCACACGCGCGCGCGCACACACACATGGACACACACACACACACACACACACACACACACACACACACACACACACGCACGCACGCACGCACGCACGCACGCACGCACGCACGCACGCACGCACACACACACACACACACACACACACACACACACACACACACACACACACACACACACACCCGGCGCACACGCACACGCACACGCACGCATACACACACACACACACACACACACACACACACACACACACACACACACACACATGCGCGCGCACATACACAAAAGGGCACATATTCTCTCTCTCTGTGTCTCTCTGTCTCTCTCTCTGTCTCTCTCTCTCTCCTCCTTCTCTCTCTCTCTCTCTCTCTCTCTCTCTCTCTCTCTCTCTCTCTCTCTCTCTCTCACACACACACACACACACATGCAGATGACCACTCACATGCTTGGATACATGCCTTTACACACTGACATAGATATAGGAGAGGAATGGAAATAGAGGAACCCTTCAAAGAAAAAAGGCACGACCTATGAACACTATTGATGAAACACGCAATGGTTCGCATTAACCGAAACAGTTGCCCAACTCTATTTAAAACAGAAAGTGTCTCACACGTAGAACAAGATCCGTGAAGTCTGACACTGAAATTCACATCGGGTCATCTAAGAAAAACAAACTACAGTGAAAACTGTTATTAAAACACAAACTGGGACACAGTAAAGACAAGAAGACGTGTAAACACTGCCATTAAAACACACTCTGAGTTACATAAACGACAAGTCTGTGAACACTGTCATGAAACACACTGTGTCATATACACAATGACATATGTGAATACTGTCATAAGATGAACGCTAGGTCACAGTAAACGACATGTGTGTGAACATTGTCATGCAAACACACTCTGTCACATAAAAAATGCACACTCTGGGTAGCAGTAAACATGTGCGAACACTGTCATGAAAACACATTGGGTCACATAAACAATACACACTGGGTAGCAGTGAACATGTGTGAACACTGTCATGGAAACACACTGGGTCACATAAACAATGCACACTGGGTAGCAGTGAACACTGTCATGGAAACACACTGGGTCACATAAACAATACACACTGGGTAGCAGTGAACATGTGTGAACATTGTCATGGAAACACACTGGGTCACATAAACAATACGCACTCTGGGTAGCAGTAAACATGTGTGAACATTGTCATGAAAACACACTGGGTCACATAAACAATACACACTCTGGGTAGCAGTAAACATGTGTGAACATTGTCATGAAAACACACTAGGCCCCATCAACAATACACACTCTGGGTAGCAGTAAACATGTATGAACACTGTCATGAAAACACACACTGGGTCACATAAACAATACACTCTGAGTAGCAGTAAACATGTGTGAACACTGTCATAAAAACACACTGGGTCACATACACAATACACACGCTGGGTAGCAGGACTGTCACCTCCACGCTTCTACCAGGCAGGCCACATGGCCGGAGCCAGTGGCTCTGAGGGCCAAGCTCTTCGGGGACCTGAGAGACCTTCGGAGGACAGCCAACTTGTGTGCGGGCAACTGGCACCAGCATCTGAGTGTTTGATGGCAGTAAACATCTGTTAGCATTGTCATGAAAACACACTGGAACACACGAACAATACACGCACTGGGTCACACGAACAACACACACACACTGGGTCACACGAACAATACACACACTGGGTCACATGAACAACACACACACTGGGTCACACGACTACTACACACACTGGGTCACAGGAACAATACACACACTGGGTCAATAAACACCATCTGTGAACATTATCATGAAAACACACTGGGTCAATAAACAACATCTGTGAACATTATCATGAAAACACACTGGGTCAATAAACAACATCTGTGAACATTGTCATGAAAACACACTGGGTCAATAAACAACATCTGTGAACATTGTCATGAAAACACACTGGGTCACATGAACGATACATACGCTTGGTCGCTGTAAACGACATCTGTGAACACTGTCAATGAAACACACGCTGGGTCATGGTAAACAACAACACATCTCATCACCGTGTGAGCCTTCAAATACATACACCAGGTAGCTGTAAACACCACCAGAAAAAAGAACTGCCGGTAAAAAACACATACCGGGCAGCGATAAACACCACCTGGAA
>JADBJO010010537.1:43733-47317 GCA_016801955.1 Conus betulinus | reverse complement strand
AAAATGATGGATCATCAATACTTGTTCAAAATGCTTCAGACACATTAATCCGAACCGCAAGCATAAAACGCTTTACACAATACAGGCCTATTGACAAGTTTTGTCTAGCAGGCCGTTCATGCTTAAATGACATAAGCATGCCAATCTAACTCTGAGCAGGATTTTTTCACAATGGATGGTTTCACATACTATGCTCTTAAATCATTCAAAAAAGCAGAGCACCCATAAAGCTAAATGTCATCCATCTTCTTTTTTTCTCTTTGGCACTGGGGACATTTCAAATCCAAACTACTGTGTGTCTTGTACCGAAGCTGATGTTCCCGGCTATTTTTCCCAAATCTAAAATTAGTTAAAACATTCTTCAAATGTGTTTGTCTAGGTCAACCATTAAGTGTGCATTTTACAGCATGCACATTGCAAATAAATGTATATACATTAAACCTTTCATTGTTACTGATGTGAGGACTAAAACAACATATCATTTTCTGCCATCCCACAGTGACCATCAAACATGTTTTAAATCAGGTTTTGGATGTTGGACAAACAAGCTGTAAAACACAGTGGAGAGTACATGGGCAAACAAGACCTATATCAACCATATGTAGTGTAACATACAAATATGAAATATTTGATTACATGCGGGAACAAAGGTAGCCATTTTTCAGAAGAAAATAAAAAATGATCACCTGAAATTAAGTGTATGCTGATCATAAGAGAACAGATGGGCAAAGGATAATGATGTTAGGTGAATCAAATGAATTGACACAATCCGATATAATTGTTTATTATACGTATAACTGTATTTTGTAAAGTATATTATTGATTGATTAGTCGTCAGATAATAATGGTGTGTATGTTATCCATTTGTTAGAGAATTTTTTTCTGGTTTAATTGTAAACAGGCATTATATTCTTCGATTTTATATCTGAATTTTAATTTTTTCAGGAAGACAGACATCTGTGGATTTTGTTTCATTAGTTTACAAGTATATACAAATAGTATTTTGCAAACAATATTAAGAAAGAAAAGATGCTGTCTGTAAAAATGTTACTGTCATAACCGAGCAACACAAATGATTCTGTTAATCGTACATTTCTTGCATTTATACACCTTTCTTTCATTAAATCAATGAGATTGTTCCAAAAAACCTGTACGATGTCACATTTCCAAAACATGTGATCAATACTATCCTTGTGCATTCCACAGAAATTACAAGTATCGTGATCAACTATTCCAATTTCCTTTAGGATAATGTTCGTACCTAGGCATCGATGTACAATCTTCAACTGAAACCATTTAAGCTTTACGTCATTATTTCATGTATATAGTGGAAGCACGATTTCCAGTCATGGATTGTTGAGAGCTTTTTAAGTCCCATTTGTAACAGCATTTTGGTCTCAGATTATTTTCTACCATTATATCATAGTACAGTTTTGAGCCTTTGTTAATTGCAAATATGTTCCTAAAACAAAGTGATTCGTTTAGATGTTTATTATCCTTGATCGTAATATTATACTTTTTCACGCAATCGTTTATTGCTGATGTAACCGGCAAAAAGTAACAAAGTCAATGTTTACATTATATTTTTCTTTGAACCGCATATGCGACAAAATCTTCCCATTATCATCAAAAAACTGCGCAAGATTGTAGATACCTTTGTTTGTAAGCTCTCTGGAAACAATAAATTTCTTCCCTACTTGAATTCGTTTATTGTAAAAAATCGGCTCGGCTAGAAGTTCCGCGGAATTCTTAGGTGTACATTTATAATAGAAAACATTCATTGACTCGAAGACATCCTTCCAAAAGTGATTGTATTTTGCAAAAACTGGAGACAAACTCAGGACCAAATTTATAATCAGAGGCCATTTGGGAAAGTTTTTCAACAAAATATGTTTCCATTTATGAGTTGATTTTTCCACTTTTCTAATCCAAGACAGCTTCAAAGATAAAACAAATGTCTTTAAGTCAGGAATACCAATGCCACCATTTTAATACTTTTGTGTGAAAATTTTGCGGCTAATTTTATCTGTCTTTTTATTCCAAACGAATTTGTAACAGATACGTTGACATGTCTGAAAAAATATATCAGGTGGATTCGGTAAAAGTAGCCACAAATGAGTCAATTTTGAAAAGAATAATTGATTTTAGTATGGCAACTCTGCCAAGTGGAGTTATATCTGTCGTTTTACCCCACTTTGAATAAATGTTTTATATCTGTCAATCTTTCCGAATAATTTATGTTAATACATTCTCTAAGATCGTTCGTAAACCACATTCCAAGTATTTTAAATTTTGATGGATTCCAGTCCATTCCCAAATGTTCCATGTAACGGATTTCACTAGTTTTTCTGCTTCCCAACCAAATAGCGCTAGTTTTGCCTTTGTTCATATGGAGGCCTGACACACACCCAAACCGAGCAAGAACGTCGATACATGTTTCAAAAGATTTTCTATCCCCTGCAAGCAGGAATTCAGTGTCATCAGCATATTGAGACAGTTTGTATTCAATGTTATTCATTCTGATCCCGTGAATATCTGGATTTTCTCTTACCATTATAGCTAGCACCTCGACACAAAGTACAAACAAATAGGGGGATACGGGGTCTCCTTGTCTGCATCCTCTTTTAACTTCCAACCAATCTGATACCTGACCATTTACAATAACACAAGATTTTATATTGCTATAAAACACATTTATCCATCTGCATATATCTTCTTGAAATCCAAAAGCTTTTAATACCTTAAACATAAATTCCCAATTAATTGTGTCAAAAGCTTTTTCAAAATCTATGTTCAGTAATAATCCTGGTAAATTGTGCTTATCTAAGTAGGCTATTGTGTCATAGATTAATCTCAAATTATCACCTATGTATCTATTTCTAACAAATCCTGTTTGGTCTTCATTAATAACATGTGGTAGTACATTTTTCAAACGATTAGCAATGCAAGAAGATCCGATTTTATAAATGACATTTAAAAGTGAGATAGGTCTCTCCATTCTTCATGTATTGTCTTGGCCTGTCACCTTTAGGAATGCACGTAATGATACCTTCCCTCTGTGCACAAGATAGTTCCCCCTTCCTGAAACTTGCATTTAGGGCTCTAACAACAAATATCCCTATCTTTTTTTCAAAACACTTTAAAGAACTCTGCACTAAAACCATCTGTGCCTGGACTTTTATTATGTTTCATATTATTCAGGGCACAAGTAGCTTCTTCTAGTAATTTCGCCCTCCAATTCACTTGCCTCTGTATCATCCAAGCATGGAACATTATTGACTAAATCTTTAATTTCACAATTTTGTACACCACTTTCAGCATATAAAGACTTATAAAATCTCTGTACCTCTTGGATAATGTCTTTCTGTTTCACTAAAATATTGTCTTGCTGGTCTATGAGTCTTGGCATATTTTTACTAACATAATGACGTTTTTCTAAATTACAAAAATAGCTACTTACTTTCTCTCCGTCAGCTATCCATCTGGCCCTCGACCTCAATAGTACTCCTTCTATTCTTTTTTCCCGTATCTCTTTTAATTGTTCTTTTTTTTTTTCTATAACCCTAACGTCTTGTTCACTCTTA
>JADBJO010010537.1:36233-38733 GCA_016801955.1 Conus betulinus | reverse complement strand
GGGGGGGGGGGGGGGGGGGGGGGGGGGCAGAGATAAATGAATAAAGAAAGAGAAGACAAGGGAAAGGACTACTAAATTCTTGTTCTGAAAATTAAACGACAATAAGTAGACGCTTCCCCCACCTTTAACTCCTCCCTCCCCCCCCCCTCCCTCCCCCCCTCTCTCACACACACACACTCACACATACGGACACACACGCGCGCGCGCGCGCACACACACACACACACACACACACACACACACACACACACACACACATACATTCTTGCTATATCCAAAAAAAAAAACAAAACAAAAAAAAAAAAAAACAAAAAAAAAAAAAACTAACAGCAAAAATCTGTATATGATAATTTCAAATTCACTCACGCCATTCTCTCCTGAAGTATGAATCAATATCCATCTTTAAATCTATTTTCAGAGTCTTTCCATTTTTCAATTTTGCCAAAATTTTCCCATTTGATGACCAAGTGGCCATCGTTGCAGAGTGTGCACTAGCTTTCTTCAACAGTTTGTAGTTGGCCTGGGTTAAGTCCTCTGCTACAGTCACTCCGGTCTGCTTCATTTTCTCCGGGGGGTCAACACCTCTCCGCGCTTCCTCCGTGAAAAAAAAATCGAGAAGGATGGGGCGCGGCCTCGCGCCTCCCGTGGTCATCCTCCCCGACCGGTGGGCCACCTCGATATCAGCTGCCGACACAGAGACGCCTAGTTTTTTAGTAAACACGTCAACACATTTCTTGACGCAATCCTCCGCTGTCTCCTCCTGCGCCTCTCTGATGCCGTACACACGTACGTTCCACGAACGGCCGTGTTGTTCACTGTCGTTGTGTTCACTTCTTAAAGAGCTGGTTTCTTTGGATATCTCGGCCAATTGTGCTTTTAGTTCTGTATTTTCCGCGCGAGTTTTGATAATCTCACAAGAAAGTTTGTCTCTTTCATTTTGTAGGTCCATAACAGTGCCTTCTAGTACTTCTATCCTTTTAGTCATCGAGACTCTCAGTCTCTCTATCTCCCCTTTCAGCTCCTCTCTCACCTGATGAACATCTTCCTTCGTAGAGAGTTTCGTCAAAGCTGCTTTGATTTCACATAAAAGTCTCTTGCACTGTCATTTCGTCTATACTGCTATCTAAATCTTGTTTCTGTTTTTTGCTCAAGATTTTGCTCTCTTGGTTCGGGCTGGTGACACTCGCTTCACTCGACGACGAAGATGGTTTCCGCTTTTCACCTCCTCTTCCAGGAAAGTATTTAGAAATGGCTGAAGTCATTTTCCTTATATTCTCCTGCCATTGCACATCTTCTGATTTAATTAAGTTTGCGTCCTTGTAATTTTAGTTGTCCATCTCTTTGAGAAACAGAAGGGTAACATCTGCATCACTCCATCGTGCCACACAGAAGGCTAACACAACGTGTCACTGTTTTCACAGAAAGTAAAATCGGCCGTTTCCCGCACAGTAGTTCCATGCACATAGTCCAACTTTGACACAACTTGATTCACAGACTGCAGAACATGGAGGTCACATATAAGACTTGAAAGCCTGTCGTGTTGCGGAGCACTCGTTAGACACGTCCGACCACTTCGGCGAGCGGAATGTGTGTGTGTGTGTGTGTGTGTGTGTGTGTGCATGTCCGCGTGTGTGTGTGTGTGTGTGTGTGTGTGTAGGATGTTGAACTATCATCTTGCATTGACGTCAGCATTCAGAAAATATCAGCCATGTGTTTCCATTTTAGGATGATCAAATGACCAGCATCAGCAAGAACCACACTGACCTCGTTACACTTGATCTGCAATCCAATCAGCAAAGCCTGGGGGGGGGGGGGGGGGGGGGGGGGGGTACACAGAGAAGGAGGGGGGGTCGCCACACGGAGAAGGGTTAATTTAAGACGCAGTCTGCAACCCTCTTGAAAACTTAAAAAAACAAAATCAGGAGCGACAGCCGTGTGTGTGTGTGTGTGTGTGTGTGTGTGTGTGTGTGTGTGTGTGTGTGTGTGTGTGTGTGTGTGTGTGTGTGTGTGTGTGTGTGTGTGTGTGTGTGTGTGTGTGTGTGTTGGTGTGGTGTGTGTGTGTGTGTTTGCTTCATTTAACAATGGAGGGAATATCAAACTGTACGTTTATCTTCACAGTTATTAAATGTTCGCAGCTGCTTTGAAACAGGCAAGAAGAACAAAAAGTGAAGAAAATATTAGAGAAAAGCGGGTAGTGATGGCATGTCTTCAGACTGATAGGAACATTCAGATTCACATGGTTACGGCTTGGATGTTGTTCCCATACCCATCCGATCCTTTTCCCCCACTTAAATACTGCCATCTCGCGTTCATATAGCATAAAGATATCTTGCGTCATGTGCTTATTTTCTCATTAAATGGGGACTAGGCTTTTACGTTTAAGAATAAAACAGAAGGGATAAAATATGAAGATCTATTGTACCATGACCAAAAATGCAATACATGGTATGTCATTCCATATATCGGAAGTAGTTCGTAAATTGTAGGCCTACCTATTGTG
>JADBJO010010537.1:0-30068 GCA_016801955.1 Conus betulinus | reverse complement strand
TCTTGTCCCCAAAATGGGCCCCCTCAGGAGGTACCTCTCACTCTCCTCTCCGTCTCTCTCTCCTCTGCTCCCCGCTCGCTCTCTCTCTCTCTCTCTCTCATCACTTGTAATTAAAGTTTTCGCTTTGCATGGTTTACTTGCCCGTCTTTATTTTGAATTGACACCCCCACGCAAGAGAGAACTTATGTTATGCTGTTTAAAGCACACTAGTCCTAACTATTTCGTTAACAAAGAACTCTCGACCAGCACACACACACACACACACACACACACACACACACACACCACACACACACACACACACACACACACTCCACAGAATTGATCTTGAGAGGCTGCTTCCGGCCAGGGAGAGCAATTAGACGGAAGTCAGAGCTGACGATGTCCCCTGGATGAACACTAGTTGTGGTTTCTTTGGTCTACAATCAAACAACTCCACCCACCCCACGCTGCTGCGCAGTTTCTAGCCTTTCATGTTTTGCGAAAGTGCTTACAGGCCAGTGAAAGTCCGAGCTGGTTCAGTAATATTTGATTCCTGCTACACCAAACCAATGCGAGTTGTCGGAAGGCGTTTCTGTTTCAATTTAAACGGGACACCAGGTCAAATGACGATTTGGCTAAGAAAGGTTCATTGTGTGTGTGTGTGTGTGTGTGTGTGTGTGTGTGTGTGTGTGGAGGGGGGGGGGGGGTCTCCTGTATTTTCCCCCCTTAACTGTCTTTCTAGCGTAAATGAATTTCCATTACAACGCTGAAGTTGCAATTGCAAGGGTGGCGACAGTGCCATTTTGGAGCGCGTTTTAAAGTGGATGCCCCTAGAATGCAACGTCACACGCACGGTTTGCGGTCCTGGCCTTGTAAGATTCCACAGTGCAAAGTGTAAAAATGCAAAACGGCTGTTAGAACCTTCTGTCGTTTCCCTAACCCACGAAAGTCTATTGATCGAACATGCCGGGCATGGCTGGTGAAGCAGAGAAACGCCAGACTTATGCAGAATGTTGGCCCCATTATGTCACACTTGCAGCCATACAAGGCAGACAGAGTCATGATTTGTGGTCGACATAGACATGTTTTGTCCCTCTGAAGCCTCGTAGTGTTCATCTCTAAATTTGGGTCGGACACGGGCAGAACAGTGTCAAATTCCATCTTGTATTTGTCGAAGTAGTGCAATAGTGTAGAGTGAGCGCATCTTGCCCTCTGTATCCATGCTGGGTGAGCCTCATTTTGACACGGCTCTGTCGGTACCACGGAAATGACGTCACATCACGTTCCTGCATGGTGGTTTGCATTCACACTCGTTTTTGCGACTTTTCGACTTGGATTTCGAGTCTTCGAGGGTCCGACCCGTGTCGACCTGTGGATTTTTGCCCCATCAGAACGACGATATTCCTGAGTTTGGCATCCCATCAGTTGATAAAGAGGGACAAGATTTTTTTTTTTTTTTTAAATGGAGTAACTATTCATTCCTTTCATCGCCGGAAACTGACCTGAATTGTCACGGAAAATGCAAACTCTCTCTCTCTCTCTCTCTCGTCTCTCTCTCTCTCTCTCTCTCTCTCTCTGTATTGACAGAAACAGTGACAGAATTGACATCTGACAGAACGACTAACACACAACCAGAGGACAGAGTACAAACAAGCAAACTGATTGATATGATCACAGGATTAAAGACAGGACTTGAACACCTGAGACTCGACACTGACAGACTGGAGGACTTTTCTCGTAGAGACAGTTGACGTACGTCTGCTATTCCCCCGGCGTATACAACACGAGACGTACGATCCTTGTGCCAGTGCTGTGGTCCAAGTGTTCAAACAGTATTGACAGTCCTAAAACCTGGTCAGCAGGTGACTTTGTCAGGGCTCACGGGACGGATCAGCCACGAGACGGTCAGCCTAGACCTATGACAAATCAAATTAGGATATGGAGGAACAAAATATCGGTCTTTGGCATCAAAGACATAATACTGACAAAAAAAAAGGAAGAAGTTGGCATCAGGGTCTCATCCGATCTATCGAGGGCGCAGCAGCAAATTGTCCCTCAAGCCAACTGAGAGGACAAGAGAGCTTCCTTCCAACGGAGGAAATATGGTGAATGTCCTACACTCCCAGACCCACGTTCTGACGCTGAGCTCGTAAGGGCTAGGGCTGATTACACACACACACACACACACACACACACACACACACACACACACACACACACACACACACACACACACACACACACACCACACACACACACACACACACACACACACGTGTGTGTGTGTGTGTGTGTGTGTGTGTGTATGTATGTATGTGTGTGTGTGTGTGTGTGTGTGTGTGTGTGTGTGTGTGTGTGTGTGTGTGAACAAGAAGAACAAGAACAAGAAAATATTCTATTGCCATATGAAAACCAGAGGTTTTGTGGGGCACAGATGACCAAGTTAAGACATTCAATTAAACTAATTCCAACGTTGTCACATCCTGCAACATAACATTAATAGCAGAAAGAAAAGGCACAGTGTGTATCAGGGTCTGATTAAATTTTCTGTCTCCTAAGAGAAAAACTCAAGATATATACTGGCAAGTACCGGTTGGAAGCAGTCCAGTAACATGAGATCCGAGGGTTTTGTCATTTTACTCTGTGGTGGAAAATCTGTTGTTTTTTTTGTGATCCTTGTCACTAGGTCATGTGTGTGTGTGTGTGTGTGTGTGTGTGTGTGTGTGTGTGTGTGTGTGTGTGTGTGTGTGTGTGTTGTTGTTGTTGTTGTTGTTGTTGTTGTTGTTGTTGTTCTCTGTTGCCTGCTCCCTATGTGAACACAGCGCAGGCTTCGAAGGGAGGAGCAGGATTGCTCCCAGCCGGCTGATTCGGCAGTTGAGGACAGTATTCCTGTGGGTCCCACTCGCACCTTCGGGTGTATCTTTTTCTTCTGCTGGAAAGACGGAGAATCCGTGTTGCAGGCAGAATCAGCTGGCAGCGGTTTATGCGTGACACAGTGTGCTACAGCTGTCAGTGTGGGTGGGGGCACTGTCCTCCTCCCTTCTCGTGATGACGGTGGGGCACGAGCTGTCGCTGTACGTAGCGATGATGTTGGGGGGTTGGTGACCTTTCTGATGGCAACAGAGTCTCCCTGATTATTCACGGTTTGTTTAGCCACAGGCGGAAATTTTTCCTGCTAGTGACGTACGCGGAACTGCCGGTGCACGTGCGGCTGTCACTGCAGGCCGACAGGCGGGAGTGCGTCAAGCCGTCAAACGGTCCCCGGCTGTGTCGTCCAACAGAGGCAGGAAAGGCAGTGTCAGTGACAGTCAGAACCCGGTGTCGTATAACATCTGGGAACCGTGATATCTGGGAACGCGTTCCCAGATTTCCTGAACTTCCAATCGTAAAATCTGGGTAAATCACGGTAAATCTGGGAACGCGTGCGAAAAAAAAAAAAATGACGAGAAGGCCAAAGATCTCAATGGCACCTAAATAAATTGTTTTTCCTACCTTATCTCGAAAATCCATTCTTTTTCGTCTTCTTTCTGCCCTTCTGAGCTCTGAAAGACCACGTTCCGAGATATCGCGGGCCTTCCCAGATATCCACAGTACATTTGGGAACGCGTTCCCAAAAAACTCTGTGATATCTGGGAAGCCTTCCCAGATATCACGTTCCCAGATTTCACGCGACACCGGACCATACCGCAGTAAGACAGATGGCTCAACGCTCCCTATGGGTAGCTGTCCTTCACTGCAATGTTGAAAATCTCTGCAATAAAATAATAGTAATTTCAATAATGAATAATGTTCATAGCTTCGATTTTACATGTTCGATTGAAACTTTCCTTGATTTTTCATTTGATTACACTGCATGGTCTGTTCGTGAATTGTGTGACATTCATTACATCTGCTGTAAAACTCGCCATCCACGGTCGGAAATCAGGCTGAATAGCGAGGAAAAGTCTGGAGCAACATGTAACAAAGACCAAACCGAGTTATGGTCACATTGTCGCACTAATAATCAACAAAAGATCATTTCATGTTGACAAGGATGTTATTCTGATGGCCTCTTCTGTTGTTCCTTAAGTAGGCCCATCGTAAAATTCAACAAAATTGGCTGACCATAGAAGAAAACCTTGTCCAACACGAAGACCTACATGAACATCCTATGTAACAGCGGCTGACCTAAACGCCAGGACTTGCAATGAACAAGCTGATGAAGAGGAAATGACCAACAAAGCCCATCACTTTCACGATGATGAGACACAGGACGCTCTGAAGTCAGTTTTATCAATAATGTGGGGAAATCTTTAGGCCTACTTGATTTCTGTTTTCTGCTTGACGCTGTTATCTTGAATGGTGCGTGTGATGGTGATAGCTATGGTGATTATGATGCGTGTGTAACCTATCTGACACAGCTGTAGTGTCATCGATTATGTTATCATTTCTAACCTTACCAAAAAAAAAAATTATAAAAACTTATAAAATTGGCCAAGAATGCCACAACAGAGAAATTGTCCAACATTTACATCCCCTGCTCGGATCTGAAACCCAAAATTAACGATTATGTCAGAGAACTCTGGCAGGAGGACTGGAATACACAGACGGATAACAAACTCTTTCAGATCCGTCCAAACCTAAAGGGGTTCCTCTCATCTACGTCTGGTGTCGTAAGGAAGAAAAACAGTCTGTGCCGGCTGCACACCGGCCATTAATATTTTACCCATTCATACCTTTTAAAGAGTGAAGAAGCTCCGTGGTGCATTCCATGTCATGTGCCACTCACAATGAAACATATTCTTTTAGAGTGTTGGGACTTGCACGATGTGAGACACAAACATTTTACAGCAGATTCCATGAAAACCTTGTTCAGAGTCGTTCCGCCTGACGCGATCTTTGAGTTCTTTGAAAGAGATTAACATTTTTCATCGGATCTGAGATTTTTACAGTGAAAAGATTTTTTTAAACAAACTTTTGGATGGGTTTTTTCGATGAATTTTAAAGAATTGTGTGAATGACTGACTTGTGAGTTGATTTTAACGTGGTGACAGCCCTGATGTGGCCCTTTGCGGTCGGCTGGGCTATAAGCAACATTATCTTATCTTGTCTTACCTAACCTTATAAAAACAAAACGTGACTTAAACGTTGCTGATAGAGTGGACTCGTGGCCTTGGTCTGTCGAAACGGTATGGAAGCAAGTGTGTGACGAAGCAATGATGTGACTGAGAGAACGCCAGGCGAAGAACAAATTGTGCGACGGGTGAGTGTGCCAGAATGTATAAGGATGAACTTAATAGTGATGAATTCTTTGTACACGATCTGTATGGAGCTGCAGTCTATATGGTAAAAACTGGTTGGAATGACAGCAAATAAGATGAATAAACTAGTTTGATGCATTAAAAAAAAAAGAAACGAAGGGGCAAAAGGGGTGACAAACACGCACACAAAAAAGAGACAAAGACGAAAGAAAACAAAAAGTAATGTCCATGTTAGTGAGAGAAAAGAATACGTACAATTAAGACGGCTAAAAGAGCGAGAAATTTCAGGAAAACAGAATTAAACGATTGAGGAATTCTCTAAATGATCCCAAGCTTTTCTGGTCCACAGTCGGACCAATGAACAGGAAAGCTCTGATTTTTTAATGAAATCGTCCTTCAGCTGTGGTATGACTACTATCCACAAGTATTCGATGCCTCTACCAGTGCTACAGATGAAGCAGTTGTTGAAACTGAAACAAGAGTTTGATAACGTCTGTGACTCGCTTTTCAATGACTGTGTTACACATGGTAAAGTAACATCAAGCAATAAGAAGTTAAAGCGTGGAGAAGAGTGCAGGACCTGATAAACAGTGGGAGAAGTATTAAAGTATGCAAATGGAAGATAATTGATTTCCTTGTTATCTTATTCATCAAATTATTTGACAGTGGTACTTTCCACACAGACTGGCCCAAACCCATAATCGACCCGATATTTAAAAGAAGAGACGCAAATAACCCGGACAATGATTTAAGGCATAACAGAAGTATACTGAGCGAAAGAAAGTATTTACACATTTTGAATAAACGATGACAAAATGAACAGAAAAAGATGAAAAAAAACTAGAGAACAAGATGGCTTCTGATCAGACTACAGTACAAAAGACCATATCTTTACTCAGTATACACCAGTAGAACAATGTCTATCGCGTAACCCCAAACTTCATGTTGTCTTGGTAGACATTAAGATGGCTTTCGACAAGGTACAGTGAAACATTAAATACAAGGTAGGAAGGGAAAAGGGAGGAAGAGGGTGTGATGGGAAAAAGATTGTGGACTGATGTAACCTTTATTTAACGCCACGATACCCCCCCCCCCCCCAACCCCCACCCCCACCCTTTCAACCGTAGGTGATGTAGGCTGCCTCAGCGAAATGTCAACGGCTTCACGATGAAATAGAAGGGAAGCTTTTAGGTGATAGAAAGTGACTGACTCGACGAAACAAGACAGCCCTCGTGGTAATGTTACGCTCTGAATACACATAAACCACGATATGAAATCCAATCCATCCATTAGCACCAGACAAACAGCAACCTTTGGTTATTCAACAGTGAGGACAGTACCCGGTCAGCGGTGTGTCATTTCAAGAACACCAATAACAATGCAGGACCTTTCCCTTCCGGCAAATAGCAATCACACACCTTGCACTCTCTAACAGCGAGGACAGTAGGATGAAGGAGCACGGTGGCCTGTTACGAAAGCATTTTTCTTTCTCTTTAGCTGAGGGTCGCTGGTTCAATCTCCGCTGCCGACAGTGAGATGATAATTATTTTTTCAATATCTATGCACTCTCTCTCTCTCTCTCTCTCTCTCTCCTCTCTCTCTCTCTCTCTCTCTCTCTCTCTCTCTCTCTCTCTCTCACTCACACACACACACACACACACACATACATATGCGCGCGTGCGCGCGCGCACACACACACACACACACACACACACACACACACACACACACACACACACACACACACACACTCTCCAATCTCAGTGGTGAGCCTCAAGAGTTTAACTGACATGTCGTTAAAGATGAGAAGAATAAAGATGAGAAAAATAAGAAGATGAAAATTTGAAAAACAGAAAAAAAAAAAAAACTGGAAGAAGAAAACAAATGAGCAAGAAGAAGAAAGAAAGAAGCTGATAATCTAGAACACGAGATGCAGAGTGTGCTCATTCTAAATCTACTAGCTGCGCAAATTGACGAAAAGCGTCGAGAGTTTTTCCTTCGACATTTCTTCAGATTTGTGCCTGCTAATCTCAACGCTGAATCCTCGTGGATACCAGTTCACCGAACAATCCCGTGTTTAATCAATGTGTTAAGTTAGACCAAACTGTGTGCGTGCGTGCGTCCGTGCGCGAGCGCGTGCGCGAGCTGCGTGTGTGTGTGTGTGTGTGTGTGTGTGTGTGTGTGTGTGTGTGTGTGTGGTGCGTGTGTGCGTGTGTGTGTGTGTGTGTGTGTGTTTGTGAGAGTGTGTATTGTGCGCGCGCATGTGAATGTGTGTGTATGTGTGCGTGTACGCCAAACTCTGTGTGTGTGTGTGTGTGTGTGTGTGTGTGTGTGTGTGTGTGTGTGTGTGTGTGTGTGTGTGTGTGTGTGTGTCCATGCGCGCGCGCGTGTGTGTGTGTGTTTTGTGGTGTACGCGTGTATTGCGCGTGCGCATGTGAGAGAGAGAGAGAGAGAGAGAGAGAGAGAGAGAGAGAGAGAGAGCGAGAGAGAGAGAGGGAGAGAGAGAGAGAGAGAGAAGGGGAAGATGATCAAATATCATGGAATTCCCTTCTGGTAGGAGACTGCATGACAGGGCTGTACTCTACGCTTCTTTCAGAATATCTCTCGGAATCAACCGCTTCCGAGAGATGTAAGGACATACAGACACTCTCAGAAACTGCATGACAGAGCTGTTCTCTACGCTTCTTTCAGAATATCTCTCAGAATCAACCGCTTCCGAAGATGTGAGGACATACAGACACTCAGAGACCAGACGCTTCCATACAGATGAAACTCGATCTCATTGTTCCAGTCTTCCCATTTGGACCCCTAGCACCCTCAACACTGCGTGGGGACATATCGGGCGGAGATATCACACAGATGTTTCTGGAGGGACTCAAACCTACGACTTCGCTGCCCACCTGGTTGTGGCACTAACAACAACACCGCGGAGGCTGGTGTACCCGACCTTTTTTTCTTGTGTTTAAAAAGACAAGCACCCAACCGCATAGAACAGGAAACTCATTTAAGCATCACGCTTCGCTCAGTCTTCCTACCACTTTTCAGACCAGCAGCTAATGCAGATAGACTATAATCTCAGACCTGGAGAAGAAGTAAAGCTAAGAGAAAATGATCGTGAAAGAGAGGGAGGGGGAATACTTTGCATTCTCCCTTCATCACTCTCACCGCCTCGTCTTTTATACACTCCGCTTATTCACTATCCCTCCCCATCCTATGAGGCACAGACACAACGTCTCTGTCTAAGAACAAACACACTGCCGCAAATACCTAGCACACCACCAAACCCCATGTCATTCTCCCTTCCGAAAGACTCAGATGAGTATAAACAAAGCGGAAACCAGAACCTGTCCCAATGTTGACATTGGAAGTGACCAGGACATGATACCCATGCCGATCAGGCTTGACCCTTAAAAGCAACAGACTACAGAAGCAACATAACCACCACTATTACAAACAATAGAACAGGTCATACTCTCCCCTCTCCCTCACTCCTTCATGCACACACACACACACACACACACACACACCACACACACACACGCACGCACGCACGCACGCACACACACACACACACACACACACACACACACACACATGGTTCCCTCATGCAGCTAGTGAAGGGTTTTTCATATTTATGATATACATTTTCTTCACACACACACACACACACACACACACACACACACACACACACACACACACCACACACACACACACACACACACACCCTTTTTTATACATATAAATCTTTGCCAAATCATTACTATAATGACGGAAGAATTGTTAACCTGCACTTGTTTTCCCCAACTACTTAATTGTTCAGCATTACATTGTTTGGTCAATCAGTGGGCGATTGCATCTCTTAGGAGATCCAAGTAAAGGTTGTTCTGCACAATTCTTAGCTGCTGACAACGCTTGGCAATGCAGAGCTGACCACTCAGTGTTCCATATCTTTTGATCTCCCTTGCATCCTTAAATGGATCTTCAAGCATAGGCTCAAAGATTGTCCCCTACATTTTATACTGTTTGCATAATGTTTTTAGTTTTTCAGCAACTTTTTTCCTGTCCACACGTTCGTTTTGTTTTATTCTACTATATTTTGCTGGATGCTTTCGGGTGCTGTTGGATTCTTTTTCGAACCCTTGGTGGTGAGAACACCACAGAATTACGGACTGTGGTGTCTCTATTTGAGGCCAAGAGCAACGACACGAGTAGTCGTGTCTACTTGATGGGTACGATTCGGCGCACGAAAAGCCAAGGAGCAGAGGGTATATGTAAAACTGCCAAGGAGCAGAGGGTATATGTAAAACTGCCTTCTTGAGGAGCAGAGGGTATATGTAAAACTGCCTTCTTGAGGAATTGTATATATATATATATGTTTGTTTTCGAGGGGATTTGCGATGGTTTCCTCATGCAACTAGTGAAGGATTTTCTTGTTTATGATATACGTTTTCTTCATCACCGATTTTTTTTTAATCTTTGCCAAATCATTACTAATAATGACAGAAGAATTGATAACCTGCACTTGATTCCTCCAACTACTTAATCGATCAACACTCCCGCAAGCGGAATGATACCTGTTAATAATAATAGATCCATATGTAAATTAATGCGTGCAATACATTGACAGATCAACAGGCATATAGACCAAGCCTGGAAACGATCTGAGTTCTGCAGAATTCTTGCAGACAAATGTAATTATTGATAAGATTGTACAACATTCAGCTGGAGAATGACGTTAACAATCACCTCCGGCAGGGTCAGAAAGAAAAACAGCATCAGGCAGCGACAGAGATCTTGATTTTCTGATCACATTATTGATCTATGCAGTAGGAGACTCCAACAACCTAATCAATATCAAGCTAATGACTCCCTAAAGCATAGCTCCAGCACACATTGGTGATAAGGAACACCAAAAGACAAGAAAAAAAAGGACTGTAGTAAGTACTATATCAAGACAACAGCAGGGAAGTCTTTGATACTCTGAGAAAGCCGACAATAGACTCGCATCAACCAAGAGCTCTAGATGTTTAGAAACTTGTCACTTCGTTGACAAGTTAAAAGGGGTGGGCTATAAAACCTTTTCTGTTTAATCTTTGCAGATGTGAGCTATAAATCCGTACACCGGACTGTGCTAGCTGTACCAGCATCAAGTATGGGGACCATCCAATGATCGAAGAAGTTTAGGAAGCCGCCAGACACTTGAGGGAGGCATGTCACCATGAGTGGATAATGTACCAGCAAAATGACTGACGCATCGTTCGAGAAGCAGAAGTCATCAAGGCATATATATGGATAGACAGGCAGACAGATAGATGGACAGATGAATACAAAGATACACAGATAGATAGATAAATAGAAGCAGAGAGGGGGAGAGAGAGAGAGAGGGTCAGTGGTCACAACAATGCACATGAGCCTCAAAACATCCTCTGTCCGAGGAAAGAAACGTGCGACTAAATTAGAGCTACTATACAGGGTCATCAGTTTAATCAGCCATCCTTCTAAAGTGATGCTGGGGATCATTGAGCAGATTCATAGGAAAGACAGAAGAAATCCTTGTAAAACAATCGGTGAATTCAGGCCGAAAAAGAACCCATTTGAACAGATCTTCAACATAAGATTCTGACTTCGATTTCAAGAATTTCCTTGTGACAACACCTCGTGTATGTCATAAATGCACTCTTACACAGAAGAAAATATGACAGTTCTCCAAAATAACAACCTCGCAGACTTCTTCTGAGCACCCGTAGGAGCGCGCAGTCTGTATTTCAAAGTTTGTACGTTTCTCGTGGTCAGCATCAAAACCTTTGGAGAATGGTCTCTTTGCAATGTTTTTGCAACCCAATTTTTGCTGATTTTACTATGACGTAGAAAAGCAGCTGTGACTCCGGAGAGAAGCTGTTCTCTAGACAGGGGAGAGTATTAGGTCTGTACGAAGCCAGCTCAGAGTAACCAAACACTGAAGAGGACCACTTCATGATCAAGTATTCTGGCTCATTCTCAGCCAGCTGCGACGGCAGGTTAAGACAGGTCAAGAAAAGGCACACCCTCATTATGTCTGCCATGACAATTTCCATGTCATCTGGAAAACCACCCGTAACCCGGCCTTACTTCCAGGCAAACGCCTCCCCTTGCAGAGTTCCCTTGGGCCAACAACTTCCTATGTATGGGTGTAGATCTTACCGTGACCGTGACTCCCTGTCTGAGACTAAACTTAAGGTACAACTGGGATTTTGATCCGCTTCGCTGGTCCATAACCCCCTCTCCCCTTCCTCATTGCATCTACCCCTCTCCAGCACCTCCCCCCCCTCCTCCTTCCCTTTTTTCCTTTGAGGGGGGGGGGGGGGGGGAGGTGTATGTTTCCATCTCTCTATGTTCATTCACAGTTCTGCAGTACCAGCAGCAGTAGCATGGCTTCAGCAACTCCACCAAAGACTGTACTGTTGATGGAGGGAAAGGAAAAGGTAGCAGTGAAGCCATGACTCGGACACAGAGCATTATGACAGGAAAGAAAAAGTGGGGGGGGGGGGGGGGGGGGGGGGGTGTGAAGAGCAGGTAAAGGAGGGAGGGTAGCAGGGGAACACCACAAAAGCCGATTATCGGTAAAACCTGACAACCAGAAGATGAAGGGGTGGGGTGGGGTATGATTGAGGGAGGTGACGGTTGTGACTGTTTCCAAACACTCAGCTTTTTGAAAAACAGACCCCAAGAGCAGAGGAGCAGAGGAGAGTACGGAGGGAAGGATATGGTGTGTGAAGGAGGTTGGGGGGGATATGAAGGTGAGAGAGTAGCGGACCAGGGTGTGGTCACACACTACAGTTTGCCCTTTTGTTTTGGATTCCCGTCCCTCGTCATCAAAATCAGGTGGAGCTGCACACTTCCTTTCCGGGTCCTCTATTCTCATGTCACCGTATACAATAGAAACCGTATTCCGTTTTCTCCTATACCCCCCTCCCCCCACTCCCAACACACAAAGACTTTCTCTCCTCCGATGTGGGCATATACATTTCGCGTCCAATATAAGGAGGTGATTGTTCGTTCTTCACTTTCACTGTCTTGGATTGTTGCTTATCTCACCTGAAGAGGACCAAAAAGTTAAAAACGCTTTTTTTTTTTTATGTAATTGGTTTTTTTTTTTGGTTGTCACTTTCGTTCAGCGGAACAATAGATCTTTTGTTTCAATTTCCGCCTATAGTCACCTCACTTTCAAACCAGCTGCAAATGAATTAGTACAATAAAACTAATTGGCTTTTTCTTGTAAGCCTTGGAGACCCTTCACACAAATTATCGATGGCCTTGGCATCCACGACTCGTTGATTACAGTGACAAGGAAAGAGAGGAAGTAAACTGCAATAAAACTTCACGGAGTTGGTATAGGGACTAGATTGTCGGGGTCAAAATTAAGGATCACTCATTGTATTACTTTACACCGGTGGAAGCAGACAAATATTCATCGTCTGCTTCAGGAGTATTCTATGTAATATTTTTTCCTTTTTATTTAAATTAAATATAAAAGCTTTGTATATATGTATTAACATTGTTCGAACACATATAACTTTATTGTCACTAAAATACCGATGTTTTTCTAATAAACCTTTATTTTTGCGAAGTTTTAAAAACAAAGTACACCAAAATAATGATTACTCTCAACGCGGGAAAACAAACATGGCTGCTACGGAAAGGGAGGACAACAGATCAGAAGACAATACCGAAGATCAGGATGGAGATAAAGCAGCTAGGTATCGCTGTTTGCGTAGTGTTTGTTTATTTTGTTTTTTTTTTTTCATTCTCAATCAACCAGTAATTTTGTGGAAGTGTGTATGTTTCAGGCTCGGGACTTGTCATACAGGGCTCACTAAATAATAATGAAGCACCGACTTGTCAATCGAGCCATGCACCATATATACTAGTAGTACTGTAATTGTTGCTATCAGTACCTAGGCAGGCGAACACTGAACAGTGATGGGAGGGATTATTGGTAAATTAAACGCTCCATGCATCTGAAATTCCCTGTCATTCGCCAGCAGACAAATTGTCTTGCCGTCATGCTAAAGATAAGCTCACTATGCCATCCAAAAGAAGCACCCACGCTGGGGACACTGACAGACTTTTGGGGAAAGTCCTAGTTTCAGGCCCCAGTTGGTGTCGACCTAGTTGATTCGACCTTGCACAAAGGAAGGCAAATCTGACACGGGAGAGCGCTAGTAAATGCATTGAGAGTGGAGGGGGGGGGGGGGGGGGGGGGGGGGGGGGGTTGCATTAGGACATTGCAGAGTTTTTTCGCTTTTTTTTCCTCCCCTTAATAGTATTTGAACTGTTAATGTGTTGGTGTGAACAGTCCTATTCTTTTTGCAGGGGTGGTAAGTACTCACACACATTCACACATGCACTTACACACATACTCACACACACACACACACACACACATGAAAACATACAAACACACAAAACACACACTATCGCACATGCACACACACACACACACACATACACACAGAGAGTTACTAGCACGCGCACGCACACACACACACACACACACACACACACACACACACACACACACACACACACGCACACACACACATATGCATAAACATGGATAAAACAAGCATTTTGATTACATTGACTTGCTTTAGTACAGGTTTTTGTTCATTAAAACTATTCAAATAGTCGGACCTGTAGGTTCCTGGGTATCTTTAGGAAATAGACATAAATTTGAGGGGAAAAGTTTGTTGATTATGTCCATTGGCATACGTTCCTCATGGACGATGCAGGTGAAAAAAAATTAACTGCAAGACAATATAGTTACCAGTATATTGGCCTGTACTGTAGAAGAAGTCAAGAAGATAGAGAATGCTGAGTATTCTTTGGTCTATCTCTGAAAACACATAACACCAATGAGGATTCATAGCATAGCAGTTGGCATGCATTCAGAGTTGGAAACATTCTTACAAAGTTATCCTGCAAGTTTGCATCACCCAACATTACCTTTTTTTTTTTTATTGCCCAAACTTGTGGATAGGATGAGAATCATCCATCATTTTAGAAAAAAAAAAATGTAGATACACACAAGCATATGCTAAATAACATTTAGTTTTTCATAAAGTTCCATCTCTGGAGATACAGAGAAAGGTTAGTGTTGTGATTGTTTGGCTTGTGGGCATGATGAGTCATTTCAGATTTCTCTGCAATGATGCATGTGAGTAATGCTGGAAACTATTGTCAAAGGAAAGGTTTTGTGTTTGTTGTTGTTGTTTTAAAATCATTAGATTAATATGGCAATAGATTTCTGATAGACTTGTGTTTCTGGTAGTGTGCAGATGGATGCTGGAACCATTCAAGCCATTGACAAGCAGTCAGTACACAGAATATGTTCTGGACAAGTGGTGTTGACATTGGCCACAGCGGTAAAGGAACTGCTGGAGAACAGTATTGATGCTGGGGCGACCACTGTTGGTGAGTGTCATTATTTTTGTCCATTTACATAAGTCTCTGCATTTGTCCTCTGATTTGCCCATGATTTTGCAATTAAAAGAAACTTTTTAAAGTTTCTTTTGTTGTAATGCACCACTGAAGCAGTTACAAAAGTCTGACAGAGATTAAAATTTGACAGTCATTTCTTTTTGGCTTATGGATACAATCATAAGTTATCAACTATCGTCGAAAATCTGTTCATACAAAACACACACGTACAGACACATACACAAAAGTGTACAAAACAGCCAGATTTACTTTGTTTATTACTATGTATGGATCATGTATATGATATATTGGTTTGATTGCTGGTTAGGTAGATCTTGGAAAATCAACCTGTATGCAGTAACATTTTAGATGTGGCTGGATGCCCATAGCATCTTCAACTCAAATTTGAAGTCAGTTCTGCTCTATGAATGCAAGACATGGCGGACAACACAGACGATGCAACAAAAAAGATTCAGACATTCTTCAACACCTGTCTGAGGCGCATCTACAAAATCGATGGCCAGAGAAGATCCGAAATGAAGATCTGTGGGAGTGTGTGGGACAGGAACCAGTGGCCAAGCAGATACTGCAAAGGAAGTGGGGCTGGAAGATACAGCATCAGGAAACCAGCATCCAGCACCACACGCCAAGCCCTTACCTGGAATCCACAGGGAAAGAGGAAGAGAGGCCAGCCTCACAACAGCTGGAGGCAAGACACTGAGGCAGAGCTGAAACAACAAGGGACCAACTGGACTGGAATGACCAGAACATTCCAGAACAGAGTGCGATGGCGAAGGGTCATCGATGGCGTATGCTACACCAGGAGCGATGGGCATGAATGAATGAATGGATGCCCATATGTATATTTTTTTATTTTGTTTTTAGATCTGTTACATGTGCATGTGCACACACGTGCTCACAAACGCACGCTCGCAGGCGCACACACATTCGCGCTCCATGCATACACACACAAATATAGTTTTTATTGTCTGAGAACAAAAAAGTCACATCTGTGCCAGGATTATGGTAATGGTAGTGTAAGTAAAGATAAAAGTCTGCAGTTCATAACAGCTACTGTTTAACCCGTTCACTGCCAGAAAATATTACGAACAAAGGCTTTCCAGTGCCAGGGAAAATCTAATGATTTGGGGGTAATAATTAACAAAAAATCCTAGCTCAGAAACTACAAAAGATATAAAAATGAAATATATATAATTTTTGAAGGAAATTGAATTGAGATTTTGAATCTGGGCTTCTTTTGTTTTAATGTTGAAAATAAAAAAATATTTAGGCATTTAGATTTGGATAGATTTTTTTTTCTGCATGATCAAAAACATATGTATTTACCACTACAGCTTCACACCCAAAAAAAGAACACAAAGCAAAAAAGTTTGAAAATAAAGTTTGTATTGTCACACTACACCTGTAAATGAAAGTAAAACAGTCTAGAAGTCTATCAGGACGCTCACACTTCATGCAGACAGGTCAGGCCACGACCACGCCCCCCTCCCCCCCACCACGCCCCCTTGCTGGACTTCAACCCTCTCTTTCACTCCCCCTCTTGCCCTACCTTTCCCCCTGCCCCATGTCACGCTGCGAGCAGGCCGCGCTCCCCTCTCGCGCTGACTAACACGTCGCTGGCCACTCACACACAGTGCAGAGTACACACTAGGATAGCTCGTTCAACGCTGGTAACCAGTCAGCTGAACACACTCTGATATCGCACAGCATGACTCGATATCTGACGAATATGGTCGGCAATTCCATCACTATCATCATCTCACCTTCATGCTTGAGTGAGTCATTGAAGAAAAGATTATTATCTTTGTCAAAAATGATTAGCAGAGCCTGCTAAGCTGTGTAAGTATTTGATTGGTCGCTACGCTCATTGAAGGTTGTGCCGCCATCTTTGCAAGAGCGACAAAGCACTGGCTGGTCATCCAGTCAGTGATGAGAATAAATGGTCTTTCCCATCACATGTGGTCATTTGCATATCATTTTAATACTACAGGCATATAAGGCTTACTACGCACACTCTATTTGAGTCCTTTGATAGAAATAATAACGAATAAAACTTCAAGACAAATGCATGACATCAGTGGACGGCCCACAGGCACTGGGAGAGAGCATTTTTACTGTGCCGTCAGCTGATGGCTTACAGGTACTCTACGGGTTAATAACAAAACAGATTTGATTGTTTAAACTTAAAATAAAGTATTTAACTTTTGTTTTTTTTTTTTCGTTTTTTTCAAGATTCAGTAGAAAAGATCAGTTGGTCATCAGTTCTGTTGTTGTTTCAGACACCTTTCATTTAATTTTTTTTAATGTACTTATCCTAGCTTTTCATTTTTTTCTTTGTTTTCTTTGTAATGCTTTTCATTTTTTTTTTTTTTTTTAGTGTACTTATTCTCATAGCTTTTCATGTTTTTTGTTGTTTGTTGTTGTTGTTTTTATGTACTTATTCTTCTAGCTTTGTGGTTTTCTTTTTCAGACATCAAATTGAAGGAATATGGCAGTGAAAGTATCGAGGTGACAGACACGGTTCTGGTGTGGAAGAAAAGAATTTCGTTGGACTAAGTGAGTTGCTGACCTAGCTATGAAGTCAGGACTAGTTACTTTGTCTAGCCTTTTCTTCTATGTTTAGATGGTCTTTGTTTAGATTAATCTCTGGGTTGTTTTCAAAGGTTTTGAGAACTTTGGTTACCTACCTTTGTAATTTTCTTAACTTTGGTTACATACCTTTGACAATTTCTTTTAAACTCTTTGTTTTTAAGGATTTTGTTAAGTAACTCCTTGCCAGTAGCTCTGCTGTCATTCGTGTTGTCAAATGTCATAGGTGTGTAAATATTAATTAAAAATCAAAATCTCAAGTTGCTTTTCCGTAGAGATCGAATTTGAAAATGCATTTCAGTTTTAATGGTGAAGTTTGTATTGAAATTCAAAGGGAAAAATGTGTTGTGCAAACTATAAAGTTTGGATTGAGAGACTCGTTATATTTAAATGCAAGTGTGTAATTCACCAATACCTATTCTCCACAACTTAATGCCAGTCACTTTTTGGTACTTATTTGTTTGATGAAAATCAGTGTATGTATATTTAAGCTTTGGGTGCATGATATGTTGTGTAGGTAATGTTCACCAAAGTGAAAAATGACATAGTGAAATGTACAGCAGCAAGTAGAAAGACTCTTTTTATTTGTTTTTAGCATTGTTTGTGATAGTACTTCCAAATATAATGTTTTAAAAAAAAAGTCAGTATGGGTAATGGATCTGTTTTTCTTTCCTGTCTTTGATTTTAAAAGGCAGGGAAGTTAAAATGAGGATGGTTTGGGAATGAATTGCACTGTTATTGTGGAAGACTTGTACACATTACTTGTCTCCAAACATAGCAATTGAATCTCTTTACATGTATGATATTGACGCGTCATTAATCACTGATCAAATGGTTGAAGGGAAACTACTCCAGTGCAGCATTGATAAGCAGGTTACTCAGTTCTTTATCTCTTTCAGCTGGATTTATTCAAGAAGTGGTTGTTGGTTTTTTTTCAGTTGTTTATATCATTAAACACAAACTATATTGCAGCTGACTATGCAGTCTTTTTTTTTCCTGTTTGTGGAATACATTTATGTAATCACTACAAGCTAGATATTATAACTATCAACACAGCCTAAGTGACTGTTTAAAAGTACAGGATTAAAGTGAAAATCTTCCATAGACAATAGGATTGGAACAACCAAACAAACAACAAAACGTTTCCATTTGGACTCTGACCTAAAAAAAAATGTTTTGTCCCATCTGTTTGTGGGAACTGCATGGAAAAGACATTTTTATGCAAACTACTGAGGATCATTCATACTAGTAGATCAACACACACTTATACTTGTGGACAGATGGTGATGCTACCATGTGATGAACCACTTTGTCCATGAATGATGAACTTTTCAGAGAGGAGGTTAGTGTTGTCAGATTTGAAGTAGATTAATTCTATTGTATTTTGGGTTTCAGTTGTATTTACTTCACCTTTGTCAACATACACTGCCCTACATGAAATAAGATAGACGATGATAACTGGTCTCTTGAACTGGCCGCCCCATCTGATCTGATCACTCGCGTGCTACAGTGGAACCTGACATTGCAGCACAGATAGCTGTTGACAAAATTTTGAGGACTTCTCTGTTTGAAAACTGCCGAAATCAGAAATTCAGTCCATGCTAAAAGTGTTACCTAAGAAAGTGGAGGTTTCGTTACTGAACAGGGGAATGGGACTGGTAAAACACAGCGCCAGAGTCATGTTTTGTATATACGGCAGATGCTGTGTGCAATGGAAAATACATTTCCTTTGTCAACCATCCATTGATCAGTTCAAGCTGTTGGGCAAAAAGAAATAAGAATTAAAAAAAAACTGCTCTTGCTCCTGAGCTTAGGCATCAGGGGTTTGCACTACAGTGATCTACCCAGCTCAAGGAGTGGAGCCTTACCTTTTCTTGCTTCTGATCTTGAGAGTATGCGTGTGTGTATGTGTGTGTGTGTGTGTGCATGCGCGTGTTTGTGTGCGCATGTGCCATTTTCCATGCCTTGTGAAAAGCATTACTATCACTCCATTCTTGATCTTTATTTTAACACACAGCCAAGATCATCGTATCACAATCTCAGTGCCGGCAGTCTTCCAGAGAGAGCTATCAGCGTTAGGTTTTTGTTAAGGGACCCCAGCAGAGAAGACCCTGCACTGCTGACTGTTTACATCAGTGTGTTTAGGGGTGCTAGTTCTGATGTTTACATTTTTCACAGTCAGAGGTATTGTGCATAGGAGGAAATGTCATTGTGAGAGCACATGAGTAATTTGTTCTGTGAACAGTGAAAGTGATTGTGCAGAGCATTGGCTGTTGAGACGTTTGTGTCCCTTTCCAGCTCAGAAGCATCATACTTCAAAACTGTCCGACTTCAGTGACCTGATCAATGTTGAAACGTTTGGCTTCAGAGGGAAGCCCTCAGCTCATTGTGTGCTCTCAGGTAAGTGTGAGTGATAACTACAACCTATAGAGATTGAAACTTTGAAAGAAAACGACACAGTGGAAAACAAAACATCATGATGATTTAGTTGGAGGATAAATAATACAAACTCTGAGTGATGCAGATTTGTCACTATGATATCGGTGTATTTTTATTTCTTAGATTCGTTTAAAGTTGAGTTTATTCAAGACTTGAGGCTTGTCTTTTTTGTATCATGGTTGATAGTATGTGCGTTGTGAATGAGTTAACATGTTATTTACTTGTTTAAAGACCAGAAGGAATATATGTCTGCATATATTACATTATATGTGCACATTACTGAATGTAGTTGTAGATAAGAATTTATAATGAGCCTTAATCAATAATCTACAATAAGTTTTTAATGAGCCTTATAAAATAATGCTTTATAGTCACTTTGGAAGAGAAAAGCATACATAATTATGCATGCACAAAGTAAAACGATAATTTAACAGTCAGACAAATATTTCAAATATGTAACTGTGAGAAAACTTATACATCTGTGCCAGCTCTGATTAAACCAACCAGTGACCAAGATACACAGAATTGGTCAGACAAGCAGAAACAGTTGGATGTTTTTGGTATGCATATTTTTGTTTCAGTAACATGACAGTGACAACTCGGCACAAGTCAGTTCCTGTTGGCACTAAGCTGGAGTATGATGCAAATGGTCAGATTGTGTCAAAGACGCCAGCTCCACGGCAGGTAGGAAACAACAGATAGGAATGATTGTGATTTGTGTTGTTGGCATCTGTGTTTGTATATGGTTTGTATTTAAAGCAGTAATTAGATACTGCTGAACTGCGTAAGTAGAAGAGAAAAGTAAATTCATCCAAGAAGATGGGTGACTGATTCAAGCAGAGGAAAAAAAAATGCTAGTGAAAACAAATGATGAACCCCTTTCCTGTGCCTTGGAGGTACACTGCACTACCTCTTTGGGCTGGTACAGTCTGTGTGGACATACACTGTACATCCCAAACACATGTTGTTTCACTTTCTCTCAGCATGAGAAGCGGTCTCTGGTCCAGGGAAGATGACTCAAGTGATTTTGCTTGTACCAGTCTCTTCCTGTGACTCAGGGGTACAATGGAAGTTAAGCAGATGATCCTTTTGATCAGGACTTCGGGGAAAAAAAAAAGTCTGATTCATGTCCAATAATGACTTTCTTTGTTTTGTTGTTTATTGGTAGTTTTTTTTTTTCTTTTGCAAATAACATGCCCATCCTCACCCTTTTTTATATGAAATTTAGAGATTTGTATATCATTGATGTATCTCATACAAGTGGAAGAGTACTGCATCAGTCTGGCTGTTGTAAGTTCTTAGAGCCAATCAGTATTGACTTTACTCACTAATAAAACAAGTTATTAGTTCAGTAGCATAGTTCCAATGAAAAAAAAAGCAGAGTTGATTCAAACAATTTTTCTTCAAAAGTTCACTTGCATATAAAGTAGTTTGAACTGAGATCATTATTTTCAAAACCGACCCCCATTTTCATCAGCAATAGATCATTTGACCCTTGATTCCTCAAAACAGGGTGGAGGTCTGAGTTTTATGGATGCCTTTTGGGTGGCTTTTAGAACAATGCACATATGGGTTGGTGCGACACTGTCACTTTTTGTCCTCAGCAAGGGACCACAGTGTGCCTGCAGAATCTGTTCCATACACTGCCCGTGAGGCACAAAGAGTTCCTGCGCAACCTGAAGAAAGAGTTCACCAAAATGGTGCAGGTTCTCAATGCCTACTGCCTCATCAACACTGGAGTGAGAATCACCTGCTCCAACCTAACAAACAAAGGGTAAGTGTTTTATGTGCTTTTGCAAGTAACTTGTGTTGCATGAGCAGCTATGATGGGGCCATACTGCCTGTCTGTCCATCCTCCATGCCTTGTGATTGGCCTTACACAGCGTTGTTCCTTGCCAGCCCCCTATGACAGCCACACCCAGACATAGTCCATGTGCCAGCAGCCTACAAGGATTCAACACAGATTTTTTTCATCTGTTTCCTGATAACAATATTAATACTAGTCATACTGTGGTGATCTGTCCAGGTTTGAGAGTAATGGCATGATTGATTTTGTATGGCAGGTTGCAGAGATATTGTACATATGCATACGCATGATTGTATTATTCAAACACACACACACACACTCACTCTCTCTCACTCACACACTCACCTCACACACATGCAAACTCACACATGCACATTTACACTAAAAATTTGTTTTTGTTGTCTGTTGCTCACAGGAGCAGATCAACTGTTGTCTCTACCAGTGGTAACACGGCTGTAAAAGACAACATTGCTAATATCTTTGGACCCAAACAAGTAAGAGTACAATGGAATTAAATCACTGTGGGTAGTGGAATAAGCGTGTATGTAACTGACTGGTGAATTAGAACTGATATTGCAAACAACACTTACTTTCATTCAAAAGATGTGAACTAGAGTAAGATTTATCTCCCCATAGCATGTTGCTCAGTGAGTATTTCTTCATGTTTCTTCTTGCCTGCCATGTTACAGTTCATGACCAGGGCTTCGCATTACATACTGAAAGGGGGTATGTAACATATTGAAAACAGAAATCATTGACAGAAAAGCCATGAAAGGATGTCAATGCACACAGAGGAAAATTATCAAAGGGTGTAAGAATACTTTGAAATTACAGCAAAGGATCTTGGTATATTAATCATTTCTCTTTCTTGGATGCTAGATCATACTCTGCCCCCTCCCCCCCCCCCCCCCACACACACACACACACACACACACACACCCCTCTTCCTCTGCCTTCCATCTTCCATGGGTATTTCCCTATGGGAAAGTTAGGGGCTATTTCAGTACATAGAGCTCTCCTGTCTTCTTATAGTTCTGTGCTTGTAACTTCCTCTGTTCTGTCACTGTCCTTGACTGCCTGTTTGTTATTTTTGTCTGTCTTTACTGTCATGTATTGTTTTTTTGCCTTTGTTGACGATCAAACTGTCTTTGTTTGGAAACTTTTACCTGTATTCCTAATCACAATTAAAGACATACAACCTTTTTTGTTATAATATGATGACTAAAAAATGAAAATTGTAGGCAAGAAGTCATGACTTTGTATCAGTGTATGCTGATGAATCAGGTTTGAAAGTAAATTTGTGTCAGAAGAATGGACTTTTACTGCAGTTGCTACAAGATCAGATATCCCTCTACCATCTGCTGTGTGATGTCAGATGAAAATTAATACCCCCTTCCCCTTCCCCCTTCCTGCTTTTACAGAAGTTGGGAAGATTAGTACACACCCTTTGTGGAAAATATACTTTTTTTTTGTTGAAAAGTACACCAATAGCAATTTTAGGGTAAACAGGTCTGTTAAAAACACAGCTGATTTTCTGCATTGTTATGTAAGCTGTACCCCTTCACTTGACTATGTATCCAGGTTTTTTATCCCCATATATACAAGTGGGTACCCGGTTCAATGTGGGTGTAAAATCCACAACAAAAATAAATTTCTGTTGAAAAACTTGGTATCTTTCTCCCGAAATGGTCTGTATCATGTACTAAAACGTTTCATGGGATTTGTGATCATAGCTGCAGAGTCTGCTGCCTTTTGAGCAGCGCTCACCGACAGATGATGTTTGCACGGACTATGGAATCCAGTCAGATACCTGTCAGTCTGATCTCTTCAGGTAGTGTCAACTGTAATGGCTATATTTGTTTATGTTGTTGTGCACATATGTCTCTGTGTGTGTGTGTGTGTGTGTGTTTCTGTCACGTATGAGCACACACATATGTGTGTGTTATCTTGGATGACGGGAGTACTGCATACATTGAAGATCATTATTGTTACATTAGAAATACGATTGAAGTCGTTGGAAGTTCTGATGAAAACAGTTAAGGGAAATGCACCAGTGGTGACTGTGAAAACCTTGTGAAAGCAAATGTGTGCTGTTTTTTTATGTAAGCACTGCAGGAAGTATATTCATATGCTTGGGATGAATATTGATGGTCAGTGTTAAAAGCATTGTTGGTAGGTTTATGTTTTTGACATGAAGAACCAAGTTTTGAAAACACACAACTACATAGAATGTTTCTCATTCCATACAACTTATGAGATGACTCATAACAAGATAGCCACCATACCAGCCGACTTAATGCGATGATTTGGAATAGCAAGAGTGAAGCCAGATGACGAGTCCATTCATTTTCAGTCAGGACCATATTTTCCTGCTTATTTCCCTTGTGCAACCGAGTTGAGAGAACATTAAATGTGCACTTTGAAAAGTTTCATTACATTTAGAGTTGTTGAGTTGTTATTTTAACTGAGTGAACTAATGTGTTTGTGCTGTTTAGGCAGCTGAGTCTGTCATGGGTTAATGTAGGAACAGCATTTTTAAAGTATTTTAAGGACTCCACCAAATATCGTAGACGAATAAATCACAAGACAAAACATGACGCGTTTAAACCTCTTAGGTCTTCTTCAGGCAAGATACACAACACTCAGGACAACAAAAATGCCAAAGTATTGCCTTAATCCAGCTTGGACTGAATTTGTCCATCACACTGATACAGGAGTAACAGTGTAATTTGACACATGCAGTCCAAGCTGAATTAAGGCAATACTTAGGCAGGTAAACTTGAGGAATATCTTTCACAGTCATGTATTTCATGCAACATGCTTTGTAGACTGCACTGCTTTGCTGTACTTATGGACATTAAATCTTTTATTCGCTTAAGGAGTCACTCATCAACTTACATAGATGCTGTGGGCACTGACAAAAAAAAAAAAAATGCGCAAACTATGACAAGGTCAGTGATTGTTCATTTGTTTTCATTGTCCTAAATGTTGTTTGTTTTGCCTGAAGAAGACCCAAGACATTGAATTGCATCGTGTTTTGTCCTGTAATCTGTCTATCAGGATTGTCTTTGGGAACTTATAGCCTTTCTTTTTAGAATTTGCTTCAGTTTCTGCTTTCAGTCACATCGCTTTGAAACCAAAAGCGTTCTGTTAGAAAATGATGCAGCTGCTGTTAGTGTCATGCCATTTGCTGACAGTATCATGAGTGACAGTGATGGTGACTTTGCTCTCGATCCATCTGATGAGAGTAGCAGGTCAGGTGTATTTGGTCTCAGTTTTAAGCGCAAAACAAAAAAAACTTAAAGCATACATCTAAGTATATTAATATGTGAATAAGATATAAAAATGTTTAGAGGATAAATGTTTATTTTTTCCTTGAAGTGAGGAATGCTTGAAAACAGTTTGGTAGTCAGGAACTTACTGCCATAAAAACAAGTACCTGCATTCACATTTACAGCTTCTGCTGCACAACTAGTTTTCAGCTGCAGCAAACTCCTGAGTGACCTGTTCACAGCATGGGAATAGTCAGCAATGAAAGGGTTAAGGACTCGTCTGACAAGGAATAGATTCCAGTATCTTGTGAAATATTACGTTTTCCCAAATGCACAAAATGTGAGATTCAAGATTTCAGTTGGTTACTAATTTGTTTTTTTCTTCATAAGGTTGCACTTGAGGTCTTTTGATGTTTCATTGCATTGCTTTTTATTGTTCATTATTTATTACATGGTTTGATTTTCTTCACTTCAATAGTTTTACATGCATTATAATTGCTTTTAAGTTTTAAATCCTCAGCCATAGACATGTTTTGAATGTTTGTGTTTTTTAAGTCCTTTGTGTTCATCTATTGTTTTCGTTAAAAAGCCTTTCATTTCTTAAACATCATAATATTTCAGAATTCAGCTTTTTTTTCCTGAAATGACTGGTTTTTATTCTCTTTTGTACAGCATTGAAGGCTTTGTTTCCAAGTGTGAGCACGGCCAAGGTCGAAGCAGTACTGATCGGCAGTTTGTGTTCATTAACAGACGGCCTTGTGATGCAACGAAGGTGATACTCTGGATTCTGTGGTGAAAATTAGTGTTTTGAGCACAGCCCCTGAGTAAAGAATTTTGTGTTTCTCATGGTGGGTATGTGTTTGGGAGGAGGGTGACAGAAGGAGAGGGGGATGTTGGTTTGTTTGAAATCAGTGAAATTGAATGCTCAAGTTTTAGAACTACCGTTGTAGAGCAGAGTGTTCTCACAAAACATCAGCACCTTCAGGATATCGTATTGTTGAGTGAAATATTTGATGAATCATCATTCTGGGCTTTTATTAATGTATGAGAAAAGATAATTCTTGTTTGTAGGAAAGCACATAGAAAGACTCCCAAATACCCCTGTCATCTGACCAGATCCGATTTGAGAAGACGAGCTAATGTTTGGGTGTTTTTTTGTTGGTTTTTTTTTTGTGTGTGATGTCATTTTCTTCACTCACCGGTCTGTCTGTCTCTCTGTTTGTCATCAGTACATTCACATGCGATGACATGCACACTCGCATGCATTCTTGCACACTCCATTAAAGTCGGATCCAAGCAATTTGAGATTAGCATGTTGTTCTTGTTAAAAGAGCAGTCTTCTTTCACTGCCTTTTGTAAATTTGAAAAATTCTTTACAAGGCTCCACCGAAAAACGTAGGCAAAACACAGTGTGTTTCGTCCTCTTCAGTCTTCAGACAAGATTCACAACCCTCGGGACAACAAAAATGAATGAGCAATCACTTATCTTCATCCAATTGGTGCAAGATGGGTATTGAAACTTCCACCAAATTGCATGAAAATAAGTGATAACTCGTTCATTTTCCTTGTCCTGAATGCTGTATATCTTGCCTGAAGAAGACCTAAGAGGTCGAAACCCGTCGTGTTTTGTCTTGTTATTCGTTTGTCTACGTTTTTTTGGCAGATCCTTGTAAATAATTTTTCAAAGTTGTTTAGATTTCTGCCTGCAGTTGTCTCGCTTTGAACTTGAACTGCCTTTTGTGTTCTGCAGATAATGAAGGTGGTGAATGAGGTGTATCACAGTTACAACCGACATCAGTACCCTTTTGTCGTTCTCTTGATCTCCATGGAAAAAGGTAGGAACGTCTGTGTTAGCAGAGTTGACAGTCATAGCCATTGAATGTTAATTTTTCACTCGTCTTTAACAGAAGTGTGTAGTTAAAATTTTCTATAACTTTTTTTTTTTTGGGTAATCTCAAATTGAACAGAGAGATAGCACAGGAAGAAAGGTAAATGCTTGTTGGGTACTTATCCACAGTTTTGATCAAAATGCAACAGCAGCATTTTATGAACTGTGCAGAATAACAAAAAGTGCTGGGAGTGTAGGGGAAGGGGCTGCCATGATTTTAGGGTGGGGGGGGGGGGGTGATGCGCATTGTTCCTCTAAACTCTTGACAGGACTTTGTTTTCCAGATATTAGCAGCTATGGCATGAGAAGCAGTCTGCAGAAACATTTCTGCCTGTGAAACCATTGTTAATTCTTGTTTTGTTTTGTTTTGAGCAGAAGGGAATCTTTCTTAATGAGGATAGATCTATAATCATCCATATAAACAACATGAATTGACAGATATCAGCTGTTTGACATTTGTAGTCTAATTTTGACATCTTTTTAAAGTATTGTGAAAAAAAATATTTCAAATCTCCATAACATTTTGCAGACATTTATGGCTTCCATTTGAAATGGAGTCTGCCCTTGCCTTTTAATTTGGTATCAGTCGAGAATGAGGGTCAAAACTAGAGTTTGTTTACAGTCTCCCTTACTGATTTTAGCTTATACTCCATACAAATTGTTCTGTTGTCTTACAGACTGGTAAAGAGGTTTGGGCTGTCAGAAGTCTGTGTTGGTTATGAGTGTGTGTGTGTGTATGAATCCTGTTTTGGCAAGTTGAGACTTTGTTCCATTACACCAGCTTGTCCTGACCGACCACAGGGTGTGCAGGGTGCATGGGTCACTGAACAGATCATGTACACTAACTACACAAAGAGAATCTTCAGTCCTATCATAGCGGAAAGGAGGCCTCTGTACACTGAACAGATCATGTACACTAACTACACAAAGGGAATCTTCAGCCCTGTCATAGTGGAAAGGGAGGCCTCTGCTCACTGAACAGATCATGTACGTCTGTACTGTTTTCATTGTTTTGTTGCTGAGGAAGGCTTATTGCCGAAATTTCTTGTCTTGTTTGTGTCGTGCATTAAAGTGCGTTACTTCACACTTTGTTTTTGTGTGTGCTCTTTCTGCTTTTTCGTCGTATAATACATGACCAAAAAACACTTTTAAGTAAAGTGATGAGTGCTGTTAGTTTCACAACTGTTAGTTTCACAACCTGCCTCATTTTATTCTTATTTCAGACGTTCTTGTCATGCTTGAATGTAAAGCATCTTCAGATGACAAGCTTTCAGCTTTGAAACAAGTAGTTTTCCAGTGAAGACACTGCCAAGACCAAACACGTATTCAAAATACTCCAGTTGTCAACATAATACTCTACTGTTAGATGAGAAATACTCCCAGCAACAAACTAAGGATGCGTAGGTCTGCATCATTGACGGAGAATGCTGGATAAGGATCATGTGTAGTTTGTAATCAAGTACATTGTAACTTTTCCTCTATAGAGTCGGTGGATGTGAACGTGACTCCCGACAAAAGGCAGATATTTCTGGAAGGAGAGAAGATTTTGCTGGCAACAATCAAGGTGATTATGGGGCTTGTACCATCTTGACGAGTTACAACATTGCTTCTAGGTGTTTATAAAACTTTTAGATGTGACTTCACTGTGTAGCATGTTGTAGCGCTTGGACAGTGATTGAAAATCTTTGTTTCTTTTCCTGTGCAGAATTTGTTCTTAATTGTGTACTTCTTTGTTGTATGGGAAGAAAGTTTTTTTTGTTTGGTTTTTGTTTGTTTGTATGTTGGCTGCCAGTTTTTTTATCATGAAAATATCTCTTCAGTTCACCAGTTGAAGATTGCAATATAAAGGCACTGGACAGTAGTGTAATCAAATGAAAGTGATGAAAAATGGCCATGACATCTTACTCATAACATAATGCTGTATGAACCATTTGATTCTAGCATGTTTATCCAGAAGGAATGTCCTAACAGTTAATTGTAGGTTCTTAGTGATGATTTGGGGGTGGGGGGGATCTGAAGTTAAACGGATCATGTTTTGTATTTGTACCGCAAATTTGCAGATTGGGCTCTGCGGTTTAGGTGATTTATCATTTATTGACTGTGAAAATTCAAAATGAATTGCAAGTCAAGTTGAAATGATGTTATGCATCAGGTACAAGTCATTCCCTTAAACTTGTCATCTTTGTCCTTAAGTCTTGTTTCCTTTATGAATATTTGTTTACTTAACATTGATTTATTTATGCCTCTGTGTGACAGAAGTGTGAGTTTCTGTTGCGCTGTTGCAGACATCACTGGTAAAAATGTATGAACCAACAACATCAGTCCTCAGAGTGAACCTGGTGCCCCATCTGTCGGGTAGGTCCTTCCCATTGTTTATCTGTAGCAACAACACTACATAAATGTTGTCACTAGGCGACAAAGATTTGTAAGCTGTCAGCGTATGCTGCCTCATTTTCACATAACTTCTGGAGATGTTTGGTCATGTGTTTTGAGACCCTTTTGGAGCATACTATGATCTACTGGAATATCATGGCACTAACAACGGCGGGAGGTGATTGTGAGATTATCAAGCCTCAATAGAGACTGAATTACACATGAAAAAAACAACTGAAACAAGAAAGAACTATTTTATGGTGTTATTTAAAAGGGAATCGTGCTGTGGAAAATCAGCGACATGTACCAGCGCATGTGTAAGGTAGCGGGAGGGAGAACAAGTCGTCAGCTTCTTTGTATATTCAGTTTGTGTACTCCCAGAATTCTCTATGATTCAGCTTTCTTGGAAAAAGATCAAGCTTTCTGTATATGACATGTGTTCAGCATGCCAGTGGATGTAGCTCTGTGACCGCATGTGTTGATAAGAAGAATGTAGTGGCTTGCTAGCATGTCTGTGGTTATAGGCTTGTGCCACTGTACTAAGACTGGATTGAGTAATCAGAACACATGTCAAGAAGAGTTAAAGGGTGAAGGTTGGAATAGCCTGCATTGCACAGACTGTTGATGTTGAGTTGTGTCATTGCATGGTGTTTTTCAGGATCCCATCCTATCCATGAAGCTGGTAATCAATCCACAATGCAACCAATAACTCCAGTTCTTTGTCACAACCGTCCCAAGACAAGTGAGCATATATGCACAGTTAGATTTTACTTGTTGTGGGCATCAGAGGGTTATACGGTTTGCCCGAATGATCATTGCAAACCATAGATGAATTTTGGAATCAAGTAAAATTTGTAATAGATAAAGCAGTAACTGACTCGGAGCACTAAGTAATTAGCAGGTTAATCTTTAGATGTGTTTTTAATTGTAAAAGCAGTGAAAAGTTTTTTGTCACATAAAAAAGATCATTTGTGCTATATCATTCAGATTTATGA
>JADBJO010010536.1:50111-71952 GCA_016801955.1 Conus betulinus | reverse complement strand
TTACTTTGCTATAACTTGAGAAAAACATATTTTCAACTATGGTTTTTTTTCCTTTCCAAAGAATAAATTAGTAATCAGACAACTTGAAGAAAGTTGGACCCCATTTTTTAAAGGGTTTGAAGAAAAACCACCACAAGCCAGCCAGTACAAATTTAAATGTACATATGCTCACAGATTCACTTTTTCATTTGAATTTACAGAAATATACATCCATTTGTTTTTTTTTTTCATGAATTATCAACTCTTCCTCCTCTTTTCTGCAAGGTAGAGTTTTTCAATTTCAGTCTCACATCATCCAAGAAACACACTTTTTCCTTCTTGTTACGCCAGTTTCTCAAGGAGAAGGGGCACTGAGATCACAAAAATAGTTCGTCCATAAAGTCATAGCTTTCTTCATTTTAATTCCACTGAGAAAATCAGTATATCTCTTAAACACAGGGTGGGACTCTCCATAGAGGAAAAAAAAAGGAAACAGTCTAAAGCGGCTGACACACGAGCCTCCCCGCCCGTACGCTTTGGGAGTACCGGTCGAACCCCGATCCCAAACGTAGCGTGTGTCACAGTAAACGTACGTCTCAAACGGCCTTCGGCATCAAGTTCAACCCAACCGTTCGAGATACGTCGTGATCTATTCGAAACGGACAGCTAGTATCCTCCAACCAATCAACGCTCAGCATTGAGCGACACCCTTGGCACAAGGAAACAATGGCGTCTACCAGCAATGTGGTCACTGTCCGATTCAGAGACCAAACAATTATTGAATTGTACCAAGGCCATAGTGTGCTTTGGAATGTCAATTCAAAAAATTATAAGAATCTGAATATTCGAGAAAAAGCTTTGTATTCAATTGTACAGTCGTTAGAAGCGGCAAGTGGGATCACAATGACCTTCACCTCACATCCGTTTTAAAACTATTGTGAAGCACTCCATCCGTTCGACACTGACTGGTCAGACCGCACAGGTTCAAACGTTTTCGTCTCAACCGTACGGGCGGGGAGGCTCGTGTGTCAGCCGCTTAAGGGGTCCAGGGGGGAAGCCCCCCCCCCCCCCCCCCCCCCCCGAAAATTTTTGGTAGCTACAAGCAATTCTGTGCAATCTGGTGCATTTTGAGACTGAAATTAACAAACTTTAAAGTCAAAGAGCCAAAATTGTTTTTACACAAAAAGCTATAAAAATCAGCTATACTTACTGTCTTTCACAACTTGGACCAAGTGTAGACAAGGAGTTCCCTTTCAACCTAATGGCACACAAAATTAATGCAAGATGTCCAGCTCCACACTTGGGAGCTGGACATCTTACATCAATTTTGTGTACCATTAGGTTGAAAAGGAACTCCTCTCATCTACACTTAGTCCAAGTTATGAAAGACAGTAAGTATAGTTGATTTTTACAGCTTTCTGTGTAAAAGAACTGTCGCAGGAAACATTTTTTCGGCGTGAAACGACGTCTCTTCGACGTGTCGCCATTTTGAAGATCGCAAAACCGAAAGGAGAAAGTTACCAAGTTAACTGCAAATCCAAGCCATTTAAGAATTTCTAATAGTTTGTGAATAAATGACACACGATGTTTTTTTTTAGACATAATTACAGATCGCTCCCGAGGAACTGACACGCTGTTATGCGGAATGAACAAGGATCTCCCGCAGAAATCCACAGATCCAAGGAAAAATCCCACCCCTGTCAACAACAAAGTTCAAGCTCCTTTATGCTCTACTAAAAATGACTCTGGGTTTACTCGAAGCAACATACTTGTATGCAAACAATTTTTTTCAACATATGACATGACACATGGTCTACCTGTGTAATACTACTAAGTCTGTGTTTCACATAGGCTCCAACTCTACACACCATTTTTATTAAAGGATAGTGTTTGGAAGTCAAGTGAAGAGCTCAACATGCTTTTTTTTTTTTTTTTACAAATGTGTTCAAGATGCATGACAATATAAATCTTTCTACAATTCTGAACTTCTCTTACTTCATTATTCCTGGCCACGCCACCTAGTGATTGACACGTGCAATTTTCAAGTCAGAAGACAATCCAGCACATGGCAAAATTGGAAAAAGATTAATTTATTCCATCAAAAGATCGGTGAATGTCATACACACACACACACACACACACACACACACTAAAATCTACAAACGACAAACTACTGTAGCCTGGTACTTGTACAGCTCGTTCGTGAAAACCACGTGGTCGACTTTCAATCAGTTGTGAAACACGTGTTTCATTCGTTCATCGCCTTAATTTTTCAACAACAAAACGAATTTCTTACACACATAAAAGAAATCAAAATCTAATGGCCCTGCATACATACCTTGTTTTTCTTTGAAGTTTTGGAAGGCATTTTCGCTAAAGTGATCGTGTCGTTTCCAAATTTCGTCTAAGCTCTTTAGTGTACAACCTCTCTGTAAGAACTCTTCTGCAGGAAAGGACGCACGATGAGTAAGTGTCATTGCGCATGCCCCTTATTTACAATCCATTTTAGAATTTAGTTTTGTAGAAAAGTGACTTTTTCATATTACTTCAAGACCTAGGAGTAATCCAATAACATAGTTATTTTTGTTCTGAATAAATGTGTGGATGTTAATCAGAACAATAAAATTCAGCAACAGTATCACGTAGCAAGAAAAGATCGCAACTAAATTCCCTTCTTTCGTCATCTGTGAATAATGTATTGGTGTGTGTGTGTGTGTGTGTGTGTGTGTGTGTGTGAAATGATTTTGATCGTAATCGCCACATTTTTGTGCAGCTTTTACAAATGTAAATTGTGGTTCTCATTTCTATTGTCTTGATTTTAATTTTTTTTTTTAATACAATTTAAAAACTATCAATTTGGAGATTGGCTAATACTCGCGTGTAACACAGTATGACGTCGCGCAATACTCAGGTTCAAGTGGGAAGGACGAACTTGGTAATGGGTGTTTTTTTCAGTCCGTGCATTGCTTAATCACTGAGTTTTAACTTGGTTCAAAGTGTATCACATTGTAATCACAATGTTACTCCAACGGCAATTTATTCAATAACAATCAACGTCATCATCGTTGTGGATATTTACATGGCATACTGTCCAAAGAACTGCTCAGCGTTCACATAGAACGCATAGTTTTAGAATGATAACAATGGTGATATAAATATTAATGATAACACATGTATACAATACACACACAATTCTATTTAATACATATATAATGGTAAGCATAATAATTATTAAACACGCACACGATTCAGTTTAACACGTCAAGTATACAAATAGATGTGAAAAATCATTCAATGTATGTGAAAAACAGAATAAAGCACACCTACATAGCCCACATATTTCCTTGCAGTGATGCATACACAGACACACAGCACGCTGATCAAACGTGTCATATACATGTATGTGCAGAAGTTTATACGGTTTGAATAGACATTAATTCCACAACCAGACCTGTTGCCCACAGAATAGATCAGTTTTATTCAGGTATCATTGAGGTATCAGGAAATCTAGGGACTGCATTTAGCCAGCCTCCAGGCTTTTAAAACTCCCATCTTTACTGCATAATTGGCAATTTTTTTTTTTTTTAATCTTCGTGTAATATGCTCAGTGATGCTTAATTCGTCATACTCGAATTTTCTGTCCTCATAGTATTTCCAATCGTCAACAAGATTTTTGAAGATGTTAATAGGCTTTTTGTGCTCTTTCAATGTTGGTTGGTAATTGATGGCAGAAAGGTGCAATTCTGTAAGTAAATGAAAATGTTCTTCTGTTGGTTTGGCTATATTCAATAAATATTTTCAACGCCTTCTTCCTTGCGCTGAACTCAGAAGCAATCTGAAGCGATCAAAGCTAAGTGCATTTTCGTTATTTTGTTCGTCTTTGTTTCACCTGAAGAAGACCTAAGAGGTCGAAACGCATTGTGTGTTGTCTTGTGACTCGTTTGTCCACGTTTCTCTGGGCGGTTCGCTGACATTTATTTATGATTTTCTAAATATAGTTTCTTGTCACACCATAAATCAATCAGTCGGGTACTTTCATGTTATCAACGTTTTCTTGAAAATCTTGAAGGTTTGAATAAAGATCGCCCTTAGTTCTTCTTGTTTTTAAAGAGGGTAATTTGAGGCATTACAGCTCAACTCTACACGAATATTTTTGAAACCCTTGTACTAATTTTGCCGTTCTTCCTTGCATCCAAAAGTAGCGGGTTCGAATCCCGGCAGTGCCAGGGGAAAAAGTTGGCAGTAGAAGTCATGACCTGGATGCGGCCCGCCCCCTTAGAGTGTAAGGAGTTCAGGGTGTAATCATGAGTTTGATGTCCAGGAAGGGAGAGAGCTGTCAATGCTTTTCACCCTTCTCTGAAGTTCACGGATGAAATATCTGACAGCTCTCTCCCCTTCCTTGACATCAAACTCATGATCACACCTGACAGCCAAACCATCTCTACCTCAGTCCACTACAAGAACACAGACTCACATTCTTACCTGCTGCTCTACTCCTCAAGCCATCCAACCGCCACCAAACCTATCATTCCGTTCTCCCCAGTTCCACCGCCTCAGACGCCTGTGCAGCAATGAGAAAGATTTCTACACTCCGCAGCCCCCATGATCAGCTTCTTCAAGGCACGAGGATAGCCGGAAGAGTTGGTCCAACAGGCACTGGACTAGGCCAAGCGCATTTCCAGAGAGAAGGCCTTAACACCAAAGACCAAGGCAGATCACAATGATCACACCCTTGTGACTCTGACATACCATCCTCACAACTGGAAGTCGAGAAAATTCTTTTCAAGAACTTTTTATATCCTACAGACTGATCCTAAGTTGGCAAGACATTCAAACAAGTTCCTCTGATGGACTTCAAACGAGACCGAACCTGCGAGATTATCTGGTTAGGTCGTCATTCCGACCCACAGCCCCCCCCCCCCCCCCCCCCCCCCCCCAGAACCACTACTCCCTGGGCAACAGCTGCTGTCACAGACAAAAGAGCAAATGTTGTCCCTTCCTCAACACTACCACGCTCACCTTCAAAGGGTCCTCAGGACGCCATTTCACTATGAGGAGCAGTTTCACCTGCCGAACCAGTGATCTGGTGTATGTAGCCCACTGCAGCCTGTGCGGTCGCATCTACGTAGGCGAGACATACCGCACACTGGAAGAACGCTGCAAAGAGCACAGGGACAGCATCCTCCAGAAAAAGCAAACCCTTGTGGTTATACAATTCAACACCGATCCCCACAGTGTAACCCATTTCTCCATATCAGTGGTCTGGCGCAACAGCACTGGTGACTCCTTCAAGAGGAAGAACGCGGAGAACAGATCATCCACCATCTCGGTACTACAACACCAGATGGCCTCAACATCAAAGACTAAAACAAATCACAGCTTCCCCCGTCCCCACCTTCCCCTTTCCCTCCCCTCCCCCTCGTTTTCCTCTCCTCCCCGCCCCCCTCTCTCTCACCATTTACGTTCACATGCATTACGTCATAATGCAATGATGATGAAATTGTGATCTTTATGTCATTGCTTTGAAGTCTCTACAAGTCGAAGTACTCAATTCTTCATCTCTCCAGTGGGTTCAAAGTTGTTTTTTTTTCTCCGTTGTGTTTGTTATCCTGTTTAGAAAGAACCCAGGCAGTCTAACTTCTTTTATATCCAATGTTCTGTACGCTTTTCGTCGTAATCGTGACTCATCCATTCTTGTCAACTGTAACCAGTAGTGCATACACATAACGGCAGAATTTATGTAAATAGGGTATCTGTTTATCTCTCCATAAATCAGGTCATTTGGTGTTTGTATCTGAACCCCTCCCCCCCCCCCCCCCCCCCCCCCCCCCCCCCCCCCAAAAAAAAAAAAAAAAGAAAAAAAAGGTAAAAAAAAAAAACAAAACTTTTTAAGACCAAAGATATGTTCGTTTTCACAGACGTGTGCAGCATTATTTAGCCCCCACAATTCGGCACCATACTGAACAACTGGTTGTATTTGCGCATCAAATAGTTTTAAATGTGCATCAAGAGAATTGCATTTAAACACACTATTTTTTCAATATACATAGCAACGCATGCTTCGCTCTGCAGGCAAGGTTCTGACAGGAAACAGTAAATCTCAACCATGTTGAAAAACACAGATATCTAAATATTCATAAACATTAACAACAGACATAAGCATTCCATTGTATGTCCAATGTATACTAGCTGCTAAGTAACCACCTTTTATAAATACAACTACATTACTTTTATTCATATTCACATTTAGATGGAAGGGGAGGGGGGGGGGGGGGGGGAGGGAGAGAGTCACGTCGGATATAACGAAAACAAACAAACAAACAAAAAACAGACAGAAACTTATTATAACCGGCGCATCGGTTGTCACGAAAGCCGGATATAACGAAGCAATTTTGAATCTCCCTAGCGATTCGTTATAAGCGGCTTTGACTGTGTGTGTGTGTGTGTGTGTGTGTGTGTGTGTGTGTGTGTGTGTGTGCGTGCGTGCGTGCGTGTGTGTGTGTGTGTGTGTGTGTGTGTGTGTGTGTGTGTGTGTGTGTACCTCATGCAGCTAGTGAAGGGTTTTCATATTTATAATATATATATTTCCGTTTTCTTCATCTTCAACCCCCCCCCCCCCCCCCCCCCCTTTATTTTTATTTTTTCATAAAAAAAATTCAAATTTTTGCCACGTCATGACTATAATGATGGAAGAATTGTTAACCTGCACTTGTTTTCCCTCACTACTTAATTGTTCAGCATTATATATATATATGTATTTATACACTCTCTCTCTCTCTCTCTCTCTCTCTCTCTCTCTCTCTCTCTATATATATATATATATATATATATATATATATATATATATATATATATATATAATTGTGTTTCTAACCAGCAATAATTTTTTAAAAGTGCTCAAGCGGGTTGGGAGCGGCATCTGTTAACACTTTGATTAAAATGTAAGTGATAAAACCTACAGCGCTGTTTCTTGCTGGTGCAGTCATCAGGGTATGGGGGTCGGTGTTGTCGGTTGTTTTTTTTTTTTTTTTTATATGTGTTCGCTGTCTGCCATCACGTGCGGTCAGTGTTTTTCATGTGTTTTTTTATTTCTGCTCGCTGATAGGAACTTCTATTTGTGTCTGCAATTGTTAACCATTTCTATCCTAGTGTTTAGGGTTGCTAATTTTGGTTTGCATAGGATCATATATTTTTCTGTTAGGCGTAAATTACATCTTTTTGAAATGTTATTATATGATGCAGCTCTTTTTAAGATTTTCCAGGATATGTTGTAGTCTATTTTTTTATCTTTGAGTTTCCAAATATATTTACTCAATTCTGTTTGATTTTTGTATCTTTCTTTGTTAAATGACTGTTTATGATTTGCATATCTAGTTTTAAATTGATTTTCAGTGATACCTATATATGTTTCTTCAGCGTTCTCTGATTTTACAGTGGCTTGATATACAATATTGGGCCCAACCTTAAAAATATAATTGATTCATCCAACAAAACGAAAAGAAATGCAGCAAAGAAGGGTGATGAAAGGAAATCTTGCAATTGCACCAATAAAGAACAATGTCCACTAAACATAAATGCCTCTACGATAACATTGTATACCAAGCTACTGTGACATCAGGAAATGAAAAAGAAACATACATAGGAATCACTGAAAACCATTTCAAAACCAGATATGCAAACCACAAACACATCATTCAATAAAGAAAAAATACAAAAAAACCAAACAGAACTGAGCAAATACATTTGGAGACTCAAAGATAAAAAAGTAAACTACAACATATCCTGGAAAATCATAAAAAGGGCATCACCATACAATAACATTTCAAAAAGATGCAACCTATGCTTACAGAAAAAAATGGTTTATACTTTGCAAACCACATCTAGCAACTCTAAACACCAAAATAGAAATAGTAAACAACTGTTCATCCCTTCAAAAAACATTGTTTTTTTTTTGTTATGCGGCAACCAATGATGGAATCTCACACAGCAGTGTGTAATCCAGCCTGTGTCAACTGGTAGTGCGCACGGGGGTCTTGGTGACCTCGTTACGTTACCGCGCGGGATAAAAAGTGCAAAGTTGCGTTAACTGTGCCTGTTTTGCATCAAGCTTGCTGGCGACACAAGATGTGTAAAATGAAAAATTCTTTTTTTTCCGTGCAAGAGCAGTCTCTCAAGTGAGTTTTATGCCCCTTCTTTTGGCTGTTTAAGCGCGGGGTTGGTTACTGTCAGCCCTTTTCTCACCATGCCACCACGAAGAAAACTTAGCACCTTTGACAAAACCAGGGCGATTGCGTGGATACAAGATGGCATTGCAAAGGCTGAAGGCGCGACGACTTGGTGTGCATCATTCAGTTATTGTTAGACTGAATCAGCGTTTTAGGGCGACCAACAGCGTTGAAGAGAGGCCACGGTCAGGTCGGCCTAGGCAGACTACTCCCAGAGAAGATCGTTTCATCGAGAGGCAGGCCCTATTGCAGCGGGATACCACTTCCACCAGCATCCAAAGGCAGCTTCGTATGGCAAATAACACCATCCTCAGCAGCGTCAAGCCATACGAAAACGTCTTCACCACTTCGGCCTCAGATCACGTCGTCGCCCCCAGCTGTTCGACCACGACTGCTAGCAGCCCATAGGCTGGCTCGCCGAGCTTTCTGCCATCGTCATGTGAGATGGAACCAACAACAGTGGTCCCAGGTCCTCTTTTCAGATGAGTCGCGGTTTAGTCTTGAACACAATGACGGCCGAACTAGAGTTTGGAGGCGTGTTGGTGAACGTTTACATTGATGCAGCTGTTCGCCAGACCAGGGCCTTTGGGGGAGGATCTGTTATGGTATGGGGTGCCTTCAGCCTCCACCACAAGACACCACTCTACCTACCATATTGATGGAAACCTCACAGGCATCCGCTATCGGGATGAAATCCTGGCGCCTTTCGTTGTTCCGACCATGCAACGGATAGACCCCATGGCAGTCTTCCAAGACGACAATGCTCGGCCACATAGGGCCCGGGTGGCCGAAAACTTCATTGTGCAGGCCGGCATCAACAGGATGATCTTCCCGGCGTATAGTCCCGACCTCAATCCCATCGAGCATATGTGGGATGAGTTGGGGAGACGTGTGAAGGAGAACCATCCACCTCCCAGAGACCGCCAGGATCTCTTCCAAATGCTGCAACTGGATGGCAGAGAATCCCTCAGAGGGTCATCAGAACACTGGTCAACTCGATGAGGAGTCGCTGCGTGGAATGTCTCGCCAATGGCGGTGGCCACACCCACTATTGAAATGATTTTGTGAACTGAACAGATTTTGCGAACTTTGATTTCGACCCATCCTCTGTTTAATTGTCTGTAAATCAACAACCGTTCATTCGATCCCAATGAAATTCAATGTACGTTGGAACAAGATAATGAATTAAATCTGTTCCCAATTTCAAAATCGTGATATATACGTTTGCGTGAGTTTTTCATATATGAATGTCAAATTATGTGTGTTTAAATGTGCATGTTTGAGTTCGTCTGAAAGTTGTGTGTGTGTGTGTGTGTGTGTGTGTGTGTGTGTGTGTGTGTGTGTGTGTGTGTGTGTGGTGTGCGCGCGCGCGCGTGCGTATGTGTGTGTGTATGTGTGTGTGTGTGTGTGTGTGTGTGTGTGTGTGTGTGTGTGTGTGTGTGTGATATTCCAGAATTGCATACGATTTCACATTCGATGACGCTGCCGGAAAAATGGGCTGTGATGTATTTTCCTTTGATCCCAGGTATGTTTGTGACAAGTGTGATGACAACAACACAACACAACACAAGGCTAAACAAAGCAAACAAACAACACCAAGAGAAATAGAAGCGTGTCCCGGTCAATGCAAGCCATAGCTTGTAATATCTTTAGCTGATCAAGCAAACACACACACACACACACACACACACACACACACACACACACACACACACACACACACACACACACACACTTACTCTCTCTCTCTCTCACGCGCGCGCGCGCGCGCTCGCAAGCAAGCAATCAAGCACGCACACACACACACACACACACACACACACACACACACACACACACACACACACACAGAGTTACTCTCTCTCTCCGCGCGCGCGCGCGCGCGCGCTCGCAAGCACAAGCACACACACACACACACACACACACACACACACACACACACACACACACGCATACTGAATCGACTTGTTCTCTGGAGTAGTTGAGAAATTCTCTTTAATCTCCCACATGTGAATTGACTAACCTCTCCATATTGCCGCTCATTTTTGACCCACGGTGATAGGTAAGACAGTCGAAGATGGAACGGAACACTAGGATAAAGAGGTTTCAGAAGTTGATGTGTCGTATAAATACCACACTCGCGGAATCATTCCGTTTGGTCGTGGACAGTACATCAGTAAATTGACTAACGAGGAGTGTTTTATCCACATGCGCATACAACGAACATTTTTCACTGCGCCCTTTGTTTTTACAGATTTGTTGGCCGAGAATTCCAGAGCATTGTATGCATTATGCTCGTAATTTATGTGGAAGAAGCAAAATTGTTATTTGACAAAGTGTCCTAATAATTCGAATCCTAAATACAACACATTCATAATGATACTGAACATTACTTAGCTTCTTAAAAAGATGTCTAAAACTTTTATGGATGGTTTGCTCACCATTCCATAAGTCTTTTGTTTTAGGTGCTGAAAGAACAGGAACTGGCGTTGTGCTGAAGCCTTGCTGATTTCCGATTTTCTTTTAAACTAAGCGGTCGAATTAAAGGGAAAGTACACAGCCCTTTATATCGACTATTTTCCTAAGCAAAGTTCTTTCCCTTGCACCGTAGACTGTAGACTGTGCGTTTTTTTTTTTTTTTGTTGTTTGTTTTTTGTTTGTTTTTTTTGTTTTTTTTTGTGTTGTTGTTTTTTTCCAGTGTTGTTCCAAAACAGTTCGAAGGTTGATTTTGTTTACAAAAAACAGCGGCGTGCTGGCCGTACTCATTGCATTTCACAGTGTGCGGAGCAACAGAAGAACTCACACTGTTTCACTGGGACTCAGGAAACTTGACTGAGTGGATTAATAATAATAATTCTTCCCATGTGGATTACCTGATGGATATTGCATTCCTAATAAGTATATTTAATAATCTCTTTTTCAAACTTTTTTGTTGTTGTTGTTGAGAATTTAAAGGCATATACTAACACACACACACACACACACACACACACACACACACACACACACACACACGAGAGGGATAGCAGCAACAACAACAAGAAGCATCTAATGAAGTAAATTGGTCTAAAATTTAAAAGAAGAGGTCGTAAACTTTCAAATGATACCCAATTTGTATGCCTTCGTCATTTTGTGTAAGTGTATTGATTTTTTTTTTTTTTTTTTTTTTTTAACAAATAGCCTAAATAGCCCGTGACAGCAATAATTATTACTTGGGCCATTTGGCTCAGTTTCAAAAGCTTCTTTCTACTGGAACTCAACATTACTTATTTTGCGCTGCGCTGCATTTATATGGGTGAACGTGTGTGTGTGTGTGTGTGTGTGTGTGTGTGTGTGTGTGTGTGTGTGTGCCAGCATGGACACACCAGACCACAGGCACAGCCCTGAAGTGATGTTCTATCAGATGGGTTTGGGGAGCAGAGGACAGTGACAGTTTCGTGCCACGGTTGAACCGCTACGTGAAATTCAACACCACCTGGAAAGTCCGCACCCTGAAAACCCTGGTGTCCATGTTTAATCATAGTGAGGTAGGGGCTTTCCTAAGTGTGTGTGTGTGTGTGTGTGTGTGTGTGTGTGTGTGTGTGTGTGTGTGTGCTGCTCCCCCCCCCCCCCCCCCCCCCCCCCCACACACACACACACACACACATCACTACTAAAATGTTCAGCATGATATTGTTTGGTCAGTCAGTCGGAGATTGCATCTCTTAGGAGACACAAGTAAAGGCTGTTCTGTGCAATTCCTAGCTGTTGACAATGCTTGGGTTATTAAACAGCAGCGCTGACCCGTCTGACTGTTGGAGATCTTTTGACCTCCCTTGCATCCTTGAAAGGATCCTGAAACGACTCTCAAATATTCTCCCCTACATTTTATATTCTTTAGGTAATGATTTTAGTTTTTCAGCAATTTATTTCCTTACCACATTTCCTTTTTGTTTTAGTTTCTACCATTCGCTGGCTGCTTTGGGGTGCTGTGGTGGATTTTGCATTTGAAGCCTTGGTGGTGGAAACACCCCAGAATTATAGACTGTGGTATATCTCCTTCTGAAGCAAGGGCGTATATACGCAATCAGTTGCACTTTTCTGATGAACCGATACAGCGCGTGGAATGCCTTGGAGCAGGCAGTACATGTGTCTTAAAGGTGGATGAAATGCCTTGGAGCAGGCAGTACATGTGTCATAAAGGTGGATGACAGCGTTTCCCATGTAATGCCACTGAAAGGGCTAAACGTTTATCATATATTGCCCCACTTGTTTGCTTCTCATTTTTGTTTTTTCTGCTCTGGGGGTGCGATCCCCACCCCTTTATATATATATATATATATATATATATATTGTGAAAACTCAACAAACATACTATGGTATTGCACACCAGCCTTTTTCTGGGATAGCATTCTTCTTAAAACCGAAAAGGCAGAGGAGTTAAGTTACCGCTTTTCTGCGGTCACTGAGGAGAAACAATCAGGTTTCGAAATACCGGTATTTGACCAGGAGTTATATGTTAGTGAGTTTCCTCCCCTTTGGAGAGTGTCTCCTCCTTGGAGACTATAAGCTTGTCGAAGACTCATTTGAGAAGCATTTATTATTCCCCACTCACCCTCTAAAGCACATACTGTTAGTTAGGCAGAATTAACTGCCACTGCAGATATGAATGCTTTTCTTCCCACTATTTCATCACTCTAAGACATAAGAGCAAGTTTTGTTTTATAATTGAATATTTCTTGCAGTCTTTGCAACACCAAGCTGCTCTGTAAGTTGCTGGAATGGTGCTCGGTACTTACCCTTGGAATTTATTAGTCAGTTATATATATATATATATATATATATACATATGTGTGTGTGTGTGTATGTAATATATATACATATATATATATATGTGTGTGTGTGTATGTAATGGTTGCAATAACCAACACCAATTTAAAAAGAGTGCTCAACCGTATTGGGAGCGGCATCTGTTAAAAGGTAAGGTTAAGGTTTAAAGCCTTACCTTTTAACACACACACACACACACACACACACACACACACACACACACACAGTTTAAAGCCTTACCTTTTTAACACACACACACACACTAATTAATTCCAAGGATAAGTAACCGAGCACCATTCCAGCAACTTACAGAGCAACTTGGTGCTGCAATGACTGCAAGAAATATTAAATTATAAACAAAGCTTGCTCTTATGTCTTAGATTGAAGAAATAGGGGAAGATAAGCATTCATATCTGCAGTGGTAGATAATGCTGCCTAACTAACAGTATGTGCTTGAGTGGGTGAATGGGAATAATAATAAATAATAATAATAATATTTCCCTGCAGTGATTGCAACACCAAGCAGCTCTGAAAATTGCTGGAACCATGCTCAGTTAATTACCCTTGGAATTCATTAGGTTATTATCGTTCAGTACCTTGTGGATTCAATCCAAGAACTGGCCCTCAGCACTTGTGTCTGAAGATGTGATTTTTTTTTTTTTTTATAATATATTTTCTACTTTTCACAAGAAAATGTAGCTTATTTGTTGTTTCATAATTTTCTTTTGCTTCTAGAGGTGGGACCTTTAGTTGGGATTTTGAAAATCAACAAACATACTATAGTGTTGCACACCAGCTTTTTTCTGGGATACCTTTCTGCTCAAAATCGAAAAGGCAGAGGCGTCAAGTTAGTTAGGACTTTCGAGATCACTGAGGAGAAACAATCAGGTTTCGAAATACCGGCATCTGACTAGGAGTAATGATATGTTAATGAGCTTCCTCCTTTTTGGAGATGGTCTCTCCCTTGGAGATTATAAGCTAGCTGAAGGCTCATTTTGAGAAGTATTTATTATCTCCCACTCACCCACTCAAGCACATACTTATAGTCAGGAAGAATTATCTACCATTGCAGATATGAATGCTTATCTCCTCCTATTTTTCAGTCTTAGACATGAGAGCAAGCTTTGTTTAAAATTATATATATATATATATATATATATATATATATAGAGAGAGAGAGAGAGAGAGAGAGAGAGAGAGAGAGTTGGCATATGGCACCTTATTAGAATGTCGTTGTGTGCGTGCATTTACGAACGCATGCGACCGAGCGTGTGTGTGTATGTATGTATGCGCACCCATGCGTATATATGTTTGTGTGTGTGTTAGTGTGTGCACGCGCACTAATAGAAGTCACCTTTGTCCTCTACAGAGAGCAATTGACATGCTCAAAATAGACGTGGAGTGCTCAGAGTGGGCGGCTCTGCGAAACATGCTGGATTCGGGTATTTTAAGGTGGGTGTGTTGATTTGAACGGATTGGTAGCATCAGTGGTGTGTGCCCCGTGACATACTGAACACAGGTGGTTTAAGATGTGACTCTGAATACACAGATTTTGTCATTTGGGGCCTAACTCTTTCTTTGACGAGTGTTCCGAAATGCATTTCCAAATGTCATTGTAATTTAAGTCCGCTTAAATCCAGCAACCATCGTCGTTTGTGAAGAAATTCTCTCATGAATGGTTATATTAAATTTTGATTGGTATGATTTGTGTTCTTCAGGAAATGAAGAACGTAGGCTACAGAGAGAAAACACACACACACAAAATTGCCCTAATGTTGATGCAGAACAGCGAAAGATTAACAAAATCGTTGGCAGTTTGCAACTCTACACCTAAGATCTTTTAGGGCATGCAAATGCCGCTTTTCACATTGAAATGCAGCATTATCAAGTCCACATCACTCCGCGCCCCATTTCATATGTGGAGGCATTTCCCTAGATGTATGGACATCCGTTGCCCTTCCCTGATAGGAGGCATTGAGGGTGACCGCTAATGACCCATCAACACCATAAATACCTTTCATGGGTTCCCAAAATGTCCCACAAACTGATAGATCAGTCGCGCAGGGCTGATCGCCGCTGCGGGCAACAAAGGGTGGGGGGGGGGGGGGGGAGGGGGGGGCATTTTGGGGGGGAGATTTTTGCACCAACACATAGGGGAAGCATTTTGGAGTAAAATGAGATTTTTGCACCAACACATAGGAACACCATTGAAGCATATTATGTTTCACTGATTTTACCTAAATTAAGCTAGAAACGTGATTTAAAAATGAATTTTTTTCACTCCGTGCCTCATCGATTTTAAGCTACACCGATTGCGAAAAGTTACCCATTTTCAACAGATAATCGAGTTGGACATCCCTTGCAGAGCCCCTGGCGTGTCGCACGTCGTTCGAAAGCTTAGTGTTCTATTTTCAGAATCTGTTTTTTGCACAGTTTTCTAAAATAAACCAATCAGAAGGCCTTTAGGAGGTATTCAATGTGGTTCACAAAAGAAAGCCTTCCAACCAATCAGCAATCAAATACTGAAATGGCCTTAGTAACTCAGCTGTTAAACAGCAGAGAAATCTGCCTTTCATTGGCCACAGCTCAGTGGAAATCTACTGTTTTGCCTTTGGGCGTCGCTTCACTCGAAACAAAATCATCATCATGGATCGACGTATTGCAACGCTGTTAAGACAAATCAAAATCAGGAAATATTTTCGATTTATGAAGGCCCTAACCGGGAATCAGTGGCCTGATAAACGAATACTTTGCCATCAGCAATAGCAATGAAAAGGAATATTTTGATTTCGATTCCAACGAAGAAGAAACTGACAGACAGCAAGCTGACGAAGGGATTTTTGATTTCCTATCGACTTCGACCGGCATGTGTCAGTCTGTTGGACTTGAAATTGAATTTAACGTCTTTTCACAGTGCTGTGTTATTAGACGTGAGAAAACAACAAACAAACAAAACAAACACAACAATCAACAAAACTCCTTCTTCCTATCTCTGAACTTCCCTACCATTTCCCTTCATAAATGAAATCTTAACAACAATAACATACTCAAAACATTTGTAAACATTAAATCAATGAGCCAACTGGGCTCCGTTTTAAGCCTTTAACAACATCCAGCATAAGCAAATCGTTCAATAAAATATTCTTAAAAGATGAATCTGAAACCGTTGAATCGCAAATCGAAGTGGGGTAAAAATGATTTCAAATGCTGACAGTGTAGAATAACATGGACAGGTGTTATTTCCTCACCGCAGACGCACTTAACATGACTGTTGAATTTGCATCTGAGAGCATTCAGTCTGAATCTGTAGACCAGGGATGACAGTGTTCGGTTTTCACACATGAGCTCACCATTGCAGGAATGTATTTGTTTGACTTTGAAAATATTCCTCTTTCAGTGAAATTAATGAACGAGCAATCACTTATCTTCATCCAATTCGGCGCAACATGGGCCCATCTTGTCCCTGATGGTAGTAGTGGTGGTGGTGGTGATGATGGTGGTGGTGGTGGTGATGATGATGATGATGTTGTTGAAGGTGGTGGTGGTGTGATGGTGGTGTGGTGGATGGTGGTGTGGTGATGGTGCAGATGCTGTGTGCAGCCAGGTGAAACAGATTCTGGTGGAGTGGCACATCTTCCCGGACTGCCCTGAAAGACGGCGCTTCCAACAGCTCCTCATTCTGCTGGACGACCTGCGCAGAGCCGGCTTCCTGACCTTTGACGTCATCCCGCACATCAAACCCTCCCTGGACTGGGACACCTACAAGATTCAGAGCGACTACGGATACGTCAACACACGGTTCGCAAAACGCTGAGAGGGGTTTAAACTCGATTTTGTAAAAGTAAATGTTGGTACACATCATCATTGTCATCGACGTCATCATTATCATTTTCATCATCATCCTCATCATCCTATTGTTGCAGAGTTCGATTTTGAGAAAATGTTTATGGGTACACTTTGTCATCACCGTTATGATAGTGGTCGTTCCACAAGCACACTCATACACACACACATCACACACACACACACACACACACACACACACACACACACACACACACACACACACACACACACTGACACTGACACAATACAATTATATTGCCATTTGCAAAATGCCCTGTTGGCAAGCAGTTATCATGAGCCATATCTAGCCACAGTGGCTCAAGCAAAAAAAAAAAAAAAAAAAAAAAAAAAGAAAAAGTCACCAGCACCAGGCAACATTTAAATCCTATGTTTCCCTCTCTCTGATATCTCTATCACTAATTCATTTATGAAGAATGTGAACAACAATGGGCTAAGCAGACACCATTGTTTCACTCCAAGCGGCCAACTGAAATAATCGGTAAAAGCTCCTTTCTCTTTAACACATGTAAGAACAGACTCATACATTCCATGAACAGCTGTATACAACTTTCCTTTTTACACCATTTTCCCTCAGAATATACCATAGAACATTTCGGTTGACTGAATCGAAAGCTTTCCAGAAATCAATAAATGCAACATACAATTAGGATTTTGTTGTTAAATATTTTTGTACTAAGGCATACAGAGTGAATATGTGGTCTATTGTGCTAGATTTGGATCGGAATCCAGCCTGTTCTTCTGTTATTTTTTCCCCCCTCTCTCTGCCAATACTTTTAATCTTTCGTTGAGTATATGTGTGTGTACATTTTACTAATAACACTTGTCAACGCAATGCCTCAATACTTATCAGGATTGTTATATCACCTTCCTTGTGAAGAGGAATGTTATGGATTTGGACCAAGATTGTGGAAAGATTCCCTTATCGAACACTGAGTTAAAAAGATTAATCAAGAAATCAACTACAACAGAGTTAGCAAATTTGAACACTTCTCCCACTACTTTGGTCCAGGACTTTTTCCACATTTGATGTGTTTATATATGTTTAAGACCTCATTTCTCGTTATCTGATCATTAAACAGTGGTTTATCAGTACTTATGTACCTTGTTCTTCACCATGTATATCTATATTCAAATCTTCAACATTGTTATTAAATCCGTTAAATACACTATAGAAATATGCATACCATTGTTGCGAGATGATTTCATTGTAAATTATTGATTTTCCACTAATCGATGGAATGGTGGACCAGAATAATTTAGGGTCATGAACAGATGCTTTCAAGTTATTTATTCGTTTTTCATCAAAGTCTTTTCTCTTTTTTTTTTTCGCAGTGAATTATAGTCTTTCCTGCCCCTACATTGATTGCTTCGTGCTCTTTCTTCAGTTCTTTAGAATTCGTTCTTTGATATCGTTTCAGAGACATTTTCACAACTTTTTTTTCTTGTTCTCGCACTCTCACAATCAAACCAATCACTCACCTTTTTTCCTTCCGTAACCCTTTGGTCCTTACCATACACACAGCTGCACTGTACAGAGCTTTCACACAAATATTCTAACCAGAGAGAGAGAGAGAGAGAGAGAGAGAGAGAGAGAGAGAGAGAGAGCCCATCGAGGAACAAAACAAGTGATAGCGAACACGTTATCTGCATCAGCTGTTCAGAGAACTAGCACCACTGAAGATCATGGCACTAAGTCACCGCCAGGCGTGACATCACCGAAGAGTTCAGTGACTGATAAGGAAGAGCTGGACCCGAGTGAACAGAGAACGAAGAAACAGTATCACAGTGATACCCAATATGATCCTGCACTTTAAATACCAACTCCCTGATGCCTGTGTATGTTTAGCTTCCACCAACTCGTTCTACAAGTTCACTTTACTCACCAATTAGATACCAGGTCAAAATTTCCCAGTGCCCAAAATAAACATGTTAAGGATATGATTAGATTGTAAGGAGATGGGAGACGTGGGGTAGGAGGGGTTGGGGTTGGAGGTGGGGACACTGAGGGGAATGAGGTGGGGGAATGGAATCATTCTGGGACTGTCCGCAATAAAACTGCTAGAGGATGTAGCATTGTCTTCGTCGTCCAAAACCAAGGGCAACGAGACTCCTACTGTTTGGTGACTCAAGGGCAACGACATTCCTAATGTTTGGTGACTCAAGGGCAACGACACTCCTAATGTTTGGTGACTCAAGAACAGTGAGACTCCTAATGTTTCGTGACCCAAGGGCAACGAGACTCCTAATGTTTGGTGACTCAAGAGCGAAGACACTCCTAATGTTTGGTGACTCAAGGGCAAATACACTCCTAATGTTTGGTGATCAAAGGAATGAGACTTCTAATGTTTGGTGACTAAAGAACAGTAAGACTCCTAATGTTTGGTGACTCAAGGGCAATGACATCCCTAATTTGGTGACTCAAAGGCAATGACACTCCTAATGTTTGGTGACTCAAAGGCAATGTCACACTCCCAATGTTTGGTGACTCAAGGGCAATGACACTCCTAATGCTTGGTGACTCAAGGGCAATGACACTCCTAATGTTTGGTGACTCAAGGGCAATGACATTCCTAATGTTTGGTGACTCAAGGGCAATGACACTCCTAATGTTTAGTGACTCAAGGGCAATAAGACTCCTAATGTTTGGTGACTCAAGGGCAATGACACTCCTAATGTTCAGTGACTCAATGGCAATGACACTCCTAATGTTTAGTGACTCAAGAGCAATGAGACTGCTCATGCTTGGTACTCAAGGGCAATGACATTCTAATGTTTGGTGACTCAAAGGCAATGACACTCCTAATGTTTGGTAACTCAAGGGCAGTGACACTCCTAGTGTTTGGTGACCCAAGGGCAATGAAGCTGCTCATGCTTGGTGACTCAAGGGCAACAAGACTCCTTATGTTTGTTGACTAAAGGGCAACTAGACTCCTGATGTTTGGTGACTCAAGGGCAATGACACTCCTGATGTTTGTTCACTGAAGGGCAACGTGACTTATAATGTTTGTTCACTCAAGGGTGATGAGACTCCTAATGTTTGGTGACTCTAGGGCAGTGACACTCCTAATGTTTGGGACTCAAGGGCAATAACATTCCTAATGTTTGGTGACTCAAGGGCAATGACACTCCTAATGTTTGTTGACTTAAAGGTAATGAGACTCCTAATGTTTGGTGACGCAACATTTGTGTACACTAGTGTGCAACCGTCATATATGTGTCTTGGGACAGAGAGGGGGCGGGCTAGAGGAGGGTGTTTGACAGAGAGGGGGCGGGCTAGAGGAGGGTGTTGGAGGGGTGGGTGGGGTTGTGGGAGGAGAACTGTGTTTTGGCCTAGATTCCCTCCCTGGGAGGGCACTGGACCCTCCTCGCTGGGCTGGTCCACAGAGCATCAACAGATTCGCTGGGCTGGTCCACAGAGCATCAACAGATTCCCTCTCTGGGAGGGCACTGGACCCTCCTCGCTGGGCTGGTCCACAGAGCATCAACAGATTCCCTCCCTGGGAGGCCACTGGACCCTCCTCGCTGGGCTGGTCCACAGAGCATCAACAGATTCCCTCCCTGGGAGGCCACTGGACCCTCCTCACTGGGCTGGTCCACAGAGCATCAACAGATTCCCTCCCTGGGGAGGGCACTGGACCCTCCTCGCTGGGCTGGTCCACAGAGCATCAACAGTCATGATTCCTGCTCCATCCAGCAGGACCGTCATAAATCATTGTAAAAAACAAATAGCAATAATTAAATAAAAAAAAAAAGGCAGGTGGTGGTGGTGGTAGTGGGCGGGGGGGGGGGGGGGGGGGGGGGGGGGGGGGGGGGGGGGGGGGGGGGGGGGGAGCCTGCACTAGATTCTCTCTCGGGAAGTGGGTCCGAGGTTTTGGTCGAGGGGAGGGGGGTGGGTGGGTGGGAATGGGGCTTAAGGAGTCAATTTAGGGCAAGTCCAGATGAATGATGGATGTACATCTCAGGCAGAAATGGTATGTCTTGGACAGAAAGTAGTTGATAATCATCTGCACTAAGACGATATCAGTCTATCGCGGTGTGTCTTGGAGAGCAAACAGTTGTTAATGTTCTGTACTAAGAGGATATCAGTCTGTCGCGGTGTGTCTTGAAGAGCAAGCAGTTGCTAATCTTCTGCACCCAGAGATATCAGTCTGTCGTGGTGTGTCTTGGAGAGCAAACAGTTATTAATGTTCTGTAGTAAGAGGATATCAGTCTGTCGCGGTGTGTCTTGGAAAGCAAGCAGTTGCTAATTCTGCCACCACAAGGAGGAGATCAATATGCAGGGTATTGCTCGAGACACATCCTATGACCTGACTAGTCATCAGAAAGAAGGTCTAAATGTGTGCGTCACATTTCCGTTTTTCAGGTAGTCCTGATTGCTCAGAGTGTAGAGGAATGAAACATGGCCTCTCTCTCTCTCTCTCTCTCTCTCTCTCTCTCTCTCTCTCTATCTCTCTCTCTCTCAACAGTTGCCATTACTGAAGAAGCTTTTAAGCGAAAATTTCATTGGAGAATATACATTTAAAATGAAACTGTTTACTTTTTTTTTTTCCTTAAATTTTACTCAAAGTTTTTACCCCAGAGGTATACTTGGGAGGAGTGGTGACTAGCAAACCAGTTGGACCAATCATTGAAGACTATATATAGATATATACTATATATATATAGATATAATATATATATATATATATTTATATATATATATATATATAAAACACGACGTCATTATCTCTGGAACTTTTCTCATTTGTTCACTTTCTTTCGGTTTCATGTTAATGTGGGTTGTTTGTTTGTTTGTTGGTTTTCCCTTTTTTTTGAGGAAAACGTGAAATTCATTCTTGCAGAAATACCATAGGTGGTGTAACTTGTTTCTGGTGCCAGTTTTGACTGGCTGTTTGGGTCCTGTGTATGGAATCATGGAATAATTAGGGGCAGCTTTAATCGTCCTTTGGTATCGTTGATTT